>RJWT010040848.1:0-12434 GCA_004365215.1 Cuniculus paca
ACAACAAAGCATTTCAGAACAGACCACTGCAAGCAATGCAGGTCTTCAAAATACAATAGGAGATTAACAATGGCTACTCTAGTGCCTCTTGTTTTCTTTGAAATGGTTGTTGTCTTTTTGAGACAGGGTCTTGCTATGCTGTTCAGACTGGGCTTGAGCTCATTTGGTAGCCCAGGCTGGTCTTGAACTTGCAAGGATCCGCCTGTCTCAGCCTCCCGAGTGCTGGGATTACAGGTGTGCGCCACCAGGCCCGGCATCACGAGTGATTTTTAAGGAAGAGAGCTTTGAGCTCACTGTAATAGCATGGTCTTTGTAAGTGTGATATCACTGATTAGGTCCAAATGTCAGACTTTTGGGTAATTGTCTCTCCATTACCTTTAAAATGATGTCATGCTTGCATTTATACCCAAAGGGAATAACATTTTTTATTTGTTTAAAAAACAAGTTTGAGTTGGAATAGGATTTTTCGCTATCAATATGGGTTTCATTTTCTTAACAGAGCCATGTTCACTTTTTGGGGGGGGCGGGTGGTGGATTCCGTGAATTGAACTTAGGACCTTGTTCTTGCCAGGCAGGCACTGTGCCACTGAGTTATAGCCCCAGACTTCCTTCCTTTCTCTCTCTCTCTCTCTCTGTCTCTCTCTCTCTCTCTCTGTCTCTCTCTCTCTCTCTCTCTTTCTTGTGTGCCAGGGATCAAACCCAGAGCCCTGTACATGCAAGGCAAGGGCACTACCACTGATTTACATCCCCAGGCCCTATATGTTAACTTTGGATCTCTGTTTTCCTCACAATCAAGCCAGTTTAACACTATTAAATTAAAACTGTTTGTCATAGTGGGCATAGTTCTGGGAATGTAGACACAAACAACAGATTAGTATCTTTTGACTGACTTGATACCTGAATGAGATTGGACACATCTTTATGATCAACAATTTGTTTATTGGTTAAATGTCATTATTTTCCTTTCAAAGTAGGTATGTGTATCAGTAAAATCTTACAAGAACACAGAGATGAATTGGGTTATTTTCAGTGTCTTCTCAAGAACAGGAACTGTATTTTCTGGATCTTACCAGAGAAAAATTGAGTGCGATATAAATAAACATTCATCATTTCAACTAATGCTTCAGACCAACCAGGGTTTAAAAAACTAGAAAATCTGGAAGAATAATGTATCATCTTTCCGAAGTGTCAAACAGTATAGCTTGACTCACTAAAGTTTATTTAATTATTTATAAAGTTTTTTTTTTGTTTTCCTCAAAGAAGAATGAACAATTCCTGTGTTTTGGCCGTTTGTGAAAGAAAGTTTTATACGTTATTTGGATTTCTAGTTACATGAAGAGCTGTGAATCAAGGAAAATATTACTGTAGAAATAATTTAATGGTAAAATTTCCTGTATACTACTGTTCTCTATTATTGAACAAAAATGATGTATTGGTTTTTACTTTATTTTATAATGAAATATTTGCTAGAGTAATGAAAAGTAAGTTGAACAGAATACAAGTTAGTTGGAATAAAATAATCTAATATCTACATGCTTTTCAGTACCAGACACACAATATTGAATATGCCCAACTGATATTTTCTTTTAACACTTTTGTGAAAGAGAAGTAAAGGTAGATACAAAATGCAGACAAAATAATTCTAATACTCATTGTTTAAATCATAAGAAACATTCTTTATATTATTTGATTCTTATATAATTATACACATTTCCTCATGATTTAAACAGTATAAGAATTAGCATACATACGGTAAGTAGGACTATATATATTTTGCCATGAAAAGATTCTTTATGGTATCAGTACCAATTTTTGTTTCCTCTGAGAGTCTACATAAACTACATCATCCTATTGGACAAGCCAAGACATTTGCAGTAATCACAAAGAAATGAGCAACAGTCACAAGGCAAAAAGTATATCCCGTTTCAAATTTAACGGCATGAACCAAGTTATTAGTGCTTCCATTTATAGAGATGTTATTTGGAGCTCTAGATAGTCATATATCTGAGCTCCACAGAGGTCTTATTCCAATTTTTGGAAAGTGTTTAGGAAAGCATCCAATTATGTAAGTTGCTAGGAATAATAGCATATTTTATTTTTAAAATGTACATATAATACCAGGCTCTCTGCTAAGGTTCATGTATGTATGTCACCCAGTCGAAAGTAGACTGAATTATTATCCCTGTTTAAAGATGAGCATGACCCAGAATCATTAAGACAACCAAAGCAATGTTCCTTGTTCTAATGTTTAGTTTCTCATATTCTGTAGAACATATTCCTTACCATTGCTGTAAACCAACATTTGAGGAAAATTAATAAAATCTAAATCTAGTATTAGTGAAATGGGCAAGCATCTATACCAGTATTCTAGCTAGATTGGGCACTCAACACATGCTTATTAAATTAAGTACAAGTATGTGATTTTGTGCCTCTTATTGAAACACAATCTATCTAAAAAATTGCTCAGGTTTTCAATTTATTTTATATTAGTCAATAGAATACCTGCCCAAGTTCTTCATTCAGTTTCTTATACTTATTAATGCATTCTATTTTTAAAGCAATCATATTTTTTCACGTTTTGCAGGTTGGAAATGGAGACATAAAGATAGCAAGTGACATGCACAAAGTCAAATGACCAGAAAGTGATGCTACCAGGCTATCTGTAGAGTTCCTGCTTTAACCATTAATCCATGTTTCTTCTTTAGTATGCTTTGACCTAAAGAACAAATATGTGGGAATATTTCCTAATAAACAGTTTCATTTGCATTTTTAAATTTATGCAATTATAATTCAAAAATAGATTAAAAATGGTGTTTATTGATGTCTTAAACCCACCATAGTATCAATTCATCAAACCAGCTCATATGTAATTCCAAATGTATCAGATAATACAAATATGTCCTGCTTTTTAAAATTTTTCACTAAGATCATAATCATTTTCCTATACTTTCCCCTCAAAATGGATAGCTCCAGTTCTGGGTAGAAAATAAATCATTCATAAGTTACTCTAACAGCTAAATCATTCTGGAATATCAACAAGAAATCAGGAAGCTACACTGCATGGATGGTTTTGAAAAACGTAGCAGCATTATGTTAATTGACAATTTGATAGATGAGCATTTATGGAATGGGAGATATGTTTTAAAGTCACTAAAATACTATATATATATATATATATATATATATAGCAAAAAATGTAGACGTCTGAAATCCCACGTACTGTCTTCATATCTTTCAAAGGTCTGATTCCAATTTTTAAACTCAAATCTTTCTTACTATTCACCATTTAAACTTGATCCCAAGTATCATATTCTTCCCATTTTATACTGCAGCATAATATTTCTAAGCAGGGACAAAAATAGGCCATAGCCCAGGAGGAGTTACAGAAAGAGGATAAATATAAGCCAGTTTAACAATGTATGACTGCTGTGGAAGTAGCAGACATTGAAGCTAATCTTAAAAAAGATAATCAAAAACAAACAGAATCAGTTCTGGCCTGTGAAAGTAATTGAAGGGTACAGTATTAGGCTCCATGCAGAAATTAGTCTGCCCATTCAGCAAGCACAATTTTGGGAAGTGGGTTAAAAGACACAGAAATTCCACACTTTCTTTAGCACTTTTCTGTGATTTTATTTTATTTTATTTTCATCAAGGACTTTTTCACAAGTCCAGTTTAGAAGACTCTTGTTTGGCCCACATTAGCATTTCATTAAGTAGGTTCAACTATGTCATGATTGATAGATGCACAACTCCATTCTAAGTCATGAATTTTAGAACCTTTGTTGTAGAGAACTTTTAGATTTGGGTCAGAAGTATTTTAAAAAATTTCCTGCACATCTTTTCTGAGTTCTGTAGACATTAGTATTAAAAAGTAGAATCTAGAAAACAAGATGCCTAAAATCATAATTCTAACATTATTTGTTGCAGAAGTACAAAATACGAGAGTTGAGTTCAACAATGTCATTTTCTTATCTTCTGCATTTGCTAGAAGCACACACAGATGCTGGGACAGCTGTTTTCATTGGCAATAAGTCTTTATTGCTTGCAAGACTGTACCCTGTATGCCTGGGTCTATACCCTTTGAGAATTCTGACCATCTGCCCTTTAGTGAGCCTTTTTTTTTTCCCCTCCAAAAGTGCATTAGATTAACTTCCAGAAGTTCAACACATAGTGAAACTAAGGCTCAGGACATTCTGGAAGTCTTGATATAAATAATGTTCAGATAAACTGGTGTCCTGGTCTCTCTGTACCTTATCCTTATTGCAGAAAATAATCCTCCTGAATGTAATTTGCTCCTAGAAAGAAATAATGTATTTCTATTGTTCAGAATGACTGTTTCACCTAGTGATATTTTTCTAAAACATGTGTGTATTAATCACAGGAAAATTCTTTTACAGGCAGGATCATTATGGTTCATTCTTGTTGTCTTTGTTTATTGAAATTTGTTTTTCCTTCCAAGTGAAATTAGATTGCTAACAGCCTCTGAGCCGTATCACAAGTTCATTTGGTTGTCAAATAGGTAAGTCAGGAAAAACTCAGGAATATGTATCTAGAAAGACTGGTACATTTAAGAATTCCCTAGCTTTCAGAACATGTAATACTGTGTACATTTCTTTGTTTCAGTTGAGTGGAGCTGTGACACAAAGTTATTAACACAACTCTAGAGTTCAATTTGAGCAATGAATTCTGGAAATAAAATAAGTTATTTTATATCTATTATGTGGTATTAACTGATGAAAAGACACTTGGTAGTACCCAGAGAAGTAGAACACATGAGTTTTTACATGTGTAACCCAATGTTAGAATCTCCATAGTGTAATAGTGTAGCTATACTTGATGCTAGCACGCCTTCCTTGTGAAAGCTAAAATAGTCAGTGTCCATTTTTTATTTATTTTAGATATAGTTCCACTCACATTTATATTTGAATAGCTATAACCTTATAACTTTCTGAAGAAGCAAGAGTGGAAAAAAAATCACAAGTGTAGGAGAAAGGAGGACCTATATGGTTATTTAACAGCTTTGTTTGTCTAACATGTGCTGAGTGCTTTTCCTTTATATTGCATTGAAAAAAAACCTTAGTCTGACTTCAAGAGCGAAACAGTTTTTCTAGGAATTAAAATTATCTGAACTCCTTTTTAGGACATAATGCAATTGGCATTAGTCATTTTTAAATTCATTTCATGGCTGCCTACTCATTTCTAAACAAACTAAATGTGAATAAAGATGATTGGTATTCTTCATCATCGCCTTGCCTATAAGTCTAAGAAAATATTGAGCTGGGCTTTTCCTGGCTTACCTATTCTACAACCAAATGAATGTGTTTTGAAAAATACATATATGTAAGAAAATGTAGACTTTAAAGTTCACTTTATTAGAGAAGAAATCTCTAAATTGGGGTATTTGCATTCCAAACTTCACACAAGGTAATTTTATGAAATCTGAGAAATAAACATAATTTCAAAATGTAATTTTTATATTAAGAATATATATTTGTGTCATTTATAATAAGCAATATGTAAACAAATGCATGCCTACAAAATTGAGGTGTGTCATAGACACACATATATACACATATACAGATATAGAAACACAAACATATAACCACCTCTCTCTCTCCTGGAGATACGAAAACAGATATACACTGTATTCTATACACTTCTAAATTTTTTTGAACAAAGTAAGAAAAATGATTTTTAGAAAGTAAATTTTCCTTATGCATCCACAGCAATTAACTAGTGAATTGTTTTTGTTTATTGCTTTTCATCAATATCTAAATTAAAATTGATCTTTATCTCACCAGAGGGTCAAATATGCTCTTCCTTGTTTTGAATTTCATTTGGAATATTATTAAATAAACATACCACCTTCAATGTTTTTATGATGCCTTCCCAATCAGTGATCTGATAATATTGGAGGGGGCTGTACAGGGTAATTAGGTCATGAGACTGGGTCCCCATGGTTATGATTAGTACCCTTAGAAAACAGCATCTAGAGAGCTTTTCTTTCATTTTTTAACCACAAAAAGACACAACATTCTATAACCCAGAAACTCCATTATTCTGGCAGCCTGACCTGAGACCTCTAGACACAGCCTCTAGAACTGTAAGAAATAAATTTATGTTTTCTATATGCTGTTCAGTCTATGGTACTTCATTAAGGTAGCCTGATGTGACTAAAATGGGACCTTAGATCTAAACTGGAAGTAGACCTGACTTTTGCATTAATAACAAAATGCAAGATTGAATGCAGTCTGAAGCCTGGAAGGAAAACTAGGAATTATTTATTTTATTTTATAGTATTTTTCTGGGAAAAATTAAGAGACCTAAGACTCTTAAGGGTCTGAATGAGAAATTCTTTTAAGATGGACACTGGAGACAAGAACTGATTCATCCCAGTTTCAATAGTAATGTTCTCTCTATTATACTAAATTAAATGAAAATTAGCATAATTTTTAATTTAGTGTTACAAATATTTTATTTCAAACATTTAAAGAGATTATAGATGATAATTTAAAATTTTAATTACTAAATTTAGAGTTAATATAAATATATGCATAGACAAGGAACATACACCAAATTAGAGAGATAGAGGAAGATCAGATAGATATATAGATAGATAGATGTAGAGTGAGAATAATGAGATAAACAAATTATAATATTTTATTCTAAGGACAACTTTTTCAAATAAAGTTTATTCTTTTTTGCTTCATTTCCTACTATTAAATGTATTCAATTGGAAATTATATAATTGAGTACAAATATAAAATGCTATCAATTTGTATACTAGTCAATATATTATAGATATTATTCTGATAAAATATTGAAAAAAATTCATAAAGCAACAAATATTTTACTCTGTTTTTATAAACTTTTTTTTGCAATTTCAAGAGATTCTCATTGACACATACTGATGAAAGGGATGTTTTCAATATAAAGACCTTTTGGACAATAGTGAGAGAAATTACACTGTATTCTATACACTTCTAAATTTTTTTGAACAAAGTAAGAAAAATGATTTTTAGAAAGTAAATTTTCCTTATGCATCCACAGCAATTAACTAGTGAATTGTTTTTGTTTATTGCTTTTCATCAATATCTAAATTAAAATAGATATTGGGCATAAACTGGAGCTACCTTTCCTGATGAGAGTCCCCTCTCTTGCTGACAAAGCCAGTACCAAGTTCAGGATGCACTTGCACTGTCAGATTTAGATGAGACACCAGGATGATGCGAATGGCAGCGTAGTGCACTGACAGTGGGATAAACTTGAACCAACAAAAATAGGCGGTAGCAAGGAGTTAGTCAACTACTCTCCCTTTCCCTTCTCTTTCTATAGACTCTTAAGAGATACAGTTCTACCCTTCCACTGTAGCACAGCTGTACAATAAAGTCAAACTAACATAACACCTGGCAGGAGGTAATGTATATTTTTCAAAACAGGTAATATATCCTGAGACTTATTGGCAAGATGATGATGATGAATACCAATCATTTTTATTCACATTCAGTTTATTTAGAAGTGAGTAGAAAGTCATTAAATGAATTTAAAAATGATTAATACCAATTTTATTCTGTCCTAAAAAAGAGTTCGGATAATATAATTTTTGCTCTCTCCAGGTCCCTCAAAAACAGTAGCCAGCTCAGAAACACATCTTATCACTTTGACTCTCATCAATATTTGCTCTAGTTCTTTTAGCCCTTAGCTGTAGCTGGCAAATAAAATATCAGCATATAAACATTGTTAAAGACAGAATGGAAGCATTTTGGGGAACTAATGAGGATAATTGACTTACAGTGGTTTACATTTCAGTATCTCTATTGAAATTGAAAATCTGGTAAGTATAAAGTAAATTTAATATGCCTAACTCCTGAGCATCATGAATGAGCAATACAATGTATGGAAGACCAGATAGGAAAATTAAGGCCTAACTGACCTCTTCTGTGAGCACTAGCAAGAAAGGCAACATGAGTGTGTGCTAACATGCTGCAAGGAAAGTAAACACAGCTGCAATCAGGGTGTTTACTGGGACATGGAACGTGGATGGTGGAAGGCAGATGAATTGTGTTTTACTCTAATTGCTTGTACAGTGTCTGTGTGAATAAAAGCAGAATGTGCCAGTCACCCTGGGCTCTTTGACAAAGGGAGACATGAGCCCCTGGTCCCCACATTTTAACCTAATTCTGTGTCTCTTTGTTTTTCACCCTCATTATCCTTCAATCAGATACAAAGCTCATAGGCTACAACAATGCATGTACAGTATCACTTAGTTATGCTCTTTACTACGTCACATGCCTAACTAGAAGGCCTGGTTCTCAGGAACATTAGAGATTCTCCTAAATGCAAATATTATTTCAATAAAAGATCAAAATACAAAGTGCAGTTCTACTGAGTGTGCAACTTTTTCAACCTGGTTAAATAAAAAAAGTTGTAAGTCAAACCACAGTAAGCCAGAGACTGATATCAACATATCTATCAATACATGTAGGTCTGTATACATATATGCAAATATATATTCATGTATAGATTTGCATTTATTTAAAATAGGTAAATTTAATATTACCCAAAAAGTGAATTGTAATGAAAACTGTTTACTGTACATTATGCAAAATTGCACATACAGCAGATATTTTCAAAAATATTCTGTGTTCATTCTTTCAAATCTGATAAGTATTTCTATATGGTGATATTTTTACTTAATTTTCAAATATAAATTTTGTCCCAGCTGCAGATATCATCATAAATAATGAATGGTTCACACCAGAACACAGTAAGGATATGGTATATTCTAAGATATTTTCTCATGAAAGTAAAGGAGAATTTCAAGGACATTTTAAGAATATATATTTGTCTGCTATTAATAATTCCTAAAGACAAACAATGGTTTATTTCTGTTGCATATCATTGTTAAGGAAAGTGGATTCTTTATCATCATCCCATGAAATCTCAATAAATGCTTCCACATGTTTCTGGAGTGGTTTGTTTTGATACAGTTTTCATATTTGTTCCAGTTTCTTGATAAGATGTACATGTTCTGTTTTTGCTATGTGCAAAAATTATTTTGCATGTCTCAGAAGATTTACTTTTGTTTCTTAAATCATTAATTTTAAGGATTATTGATGTGGAAGAGAGTATTCTTTACACACACACATATATTGAGTGGGCACTATTGAGTGGACAGTCAGCTACTTCAATAACTTTGTTTATTTTTCTTAAATTGAGGGCATATGGTTATATGTGGTGGTGTTGGTCTAAAATCCTAGCACTTAGGAAGCTGAGGCAGGAGGATCATGAATGTTAGATCACCTGTGATACATAGTGAGTGAATCTGATACATACTGAGTGAATTTAATTTTGGTTATTTCATCAACATAAAGCACATATTATTCCCAGTGATTATTTGGACCTTGGTCCTAAAATTGAACTACTATGAAAATTTATTAAATTCAATAAATTCTGTAGGTCCTCACACTAGAAACACTAGGTATCAGTATCTTCTATTGCAGAGGTTTATATTCAATGGACAAAGCAAAATAAATACAAATGAACAGAAGATACATACTTGAAACATAAATGTATTAGTTTCCTATATCTGCTGTACTGTCACAATAAATTTGGTGACTTTAAACAACACAGTGGTATTCACTAACGGTTCTAGAGGCAAGAAGTTCAAAATAAGTTTCATTGGCATAAAATCTAGGTATCTTCTGATCTCAATCTTCCTAGAGACTTTGGGAGAGTCAATTTCTTTGCCTTTTCTACTTCTAGCTTCTAGAGAGTATCTGTGTTCTGTGGCTTGTGGCCCCTTTGTCTATCTTCAAGTTTCATCATTTTAATCTTTTTCCATCATTACATGCTTTTGCCCTGTCTCTAACTTCCCTTAGGTTCCTATTCTAAATACCTTCATAATTATTTCAGGCAAGGTCAGGTAATCCACCAACATATTTCAGTATTAAAGTGTATGAAATGTGGGGTTAAATATATATAATATATATCTCCTATCAATTAAGAGCAATAAACAGGAACTTGGAAAGCTACTATACTGCTCATTTCTTATGATACAATAGTCTTTACATATACTATAATCTTTATATATAAGTATATATATTTTTTTCCTTCCAAAAATGCTGACTTTTTACTTGGTTAGCAGACCTAATCATTCTTTCCTGAAAGATGTAAAGTGGTAGGATGAAATAATCATTTAAAAGAAACTATTCCTTATTAATACTCAATATGGAAAACCTGAGAGGAACCTTGAGAATTATCTTGGTTCCAGATAAATTACTACTTGCTCACTGTGTAATGATGACCACACTTCCTCTTAATAGTTGGGATCAATCTTCTCAGCCACAAGGCTGAGCTCACTCTTTCTCAGGTGATTCAGTGGCATGATTCACCAAAGTAATCAGGTTGTAACCACAACATATAGTCCAATGAGGCGATTACTTTCTCCCTGTTGAAAGCCTTCCTCCTTTGGGAATTAAACTAGATAAGTCTAAATAATGTAGTCTGAAAGATAATTCACAATTGGCTCATCAAAGCTAAGAAAGAAATGAACTTCTCGATGTCTCCTCCTTTATGCCTAACCTTATTTTTCCTGCTTATGAGAATCGTACTATATGTGAATCATAGTATCAAAAAGTAGAATTCATTGGACAAGAGAACACTTCAAAGATGTAGCATGGCAGCAGCAAAATCACAACTGATTATTTAATAGTAAATTCCACAATGTTCTCAGCCTACTTGCTTCTAAGTGAGGGGTGATATGGCAGGAAAAATAATTGGCTTCAAAACCATTGTATTTCTGGTCAAATTCATTTCTACATGGGAATCCTTGATGCCCGTGTGTCTTTCAGAGAGCGCATCATGGATGATGTTACAGGCAGAAGCAAGTTCGTAGCCTGAAACAAGGGTTATTCCACTGAAGACAAACTGATTCCACAGCTGTAGTTTAGAACAATCAACTGCCTAGCTCAAATAGATGATTTTCGAGTGCCAGATAAATCACTTGTTTTATATTGGTATACTGAATACTGTGGTTAGTTAGATCAGTCTGGGTGAGAAAATTCAATGTCATTAAGGCCAACAAATTAGTTGTGCTTAGTAAAGAATATTGGCTTCTCGTTCTCTTTTTTTTTTTTAACAGCCTTTTTTATAGTCTCCTATGCATTTTTGAAATCTGTAACAGAATGTGAAGTGAAGGCAGTTAGATATTGGTTTTTTTTGAATCTTACAATTTTATTTAACACAGAAAAGAGCATTAAAGGGGGAAAGTTTTATTTAGTAAAAAGAAACAAAAGCAAACCCAATGTAGAAGTCCCTTGTATATAATGTGTTATAGTCAGGGCATTGCAAGGAAAACAATTATATACAGGATACATAATTCATAGAATTATTTTAATGGTCATCTAAATAGTCAAATACAAAAGAAAGAGTGCAGGAAATCTGTCCACATACTGAGACCCAAAAAATCTAGCTGAGGACCTAGATCCCATGGCAACATCCTGCATGAATTCAACTGAAGACCTTGAGCCCATGACGATACCTCCCACAAGTCCAGCTGGAGGTCTAGAGCCCAAGACAATGACTCATGCACATCTATTTCATGTTTCTGTGCTGGGAAGGCCCAAAGGTAAGTAGTCGAAGCCAGAAAGTCTGTGCCAGCAGGATGAAGAATCTGTGCCAGCAGGGTGAGGGTTCTGCACTGGAGCCAAGAAGCAATCCTCAGAATAAGGATTAGGGCTTACAGGAAAAGTAGCACAGCCATCCTCAGTGACAACGAGGTCCCAAGCTCCTCCAACAATGAGAACAGCTGAGTTCGTATCAAGAAGCCAGTGTGACAAGCTTCTCCTTGAGACTGAACAGTAAACTCTTTTTTCCCTCTGGAGCCAGGAAGCAATGCTCAAAGTAAGGACCAGAGCTCCCCCAAAGTCAACCACACCCATTCTCAGTAACAAGGTCCTGAGCTCCTTTGATGATGTGAACAGCCAAGCTCATATCAGGTAAGAAGCTCAGCAAGCTCCTCCAGGAGAACCCATGACAACAGGAGAACCAACAGCACCAAACAACAACTACGGAGAACCTATGACACAACTCTTCCTCTCCAGGTCTCCTTTTTATGCTGGCAACAGTCCCCAGGTGGACCTTCTACACTCAGAACCATGTTGATTCACTTCAGCTGGTGTTTAAATTGACCATTAGTTTTAAATCCACCACATAGTGATTGGTGTTTGTTAACTGAATAAGTAGGCCAATATTCTAGAATTATTGCATTCTTATTTTCTAATGTAATGCTAAATAATACACGCTATCTTCTCATTATGTACATACAGATCACCCAGACATTATTCACTTATTTAATTTATATTAAAATATATGAAATGAATAGGTATACAATATACTACATTAAGCTTTCTTATAAATATTTAAGTAAATAT
>RJWT010040849.1:0-12425 GCA_004365215.1 Cuniculus paca
CCAGCATGTAGTAAATCATTGTCTTGTGAAAGAAGAGGTTGCCATTTAATCATTTTTTATCTTAGCATAAACCTAGCACATACCAGGACCTCATTTAATAACTGTATGGAGAAATAATTTGATTTCAATACGTGTGAAGGTATGGACAGCTATTTTGAAGAAAACAAGAGACATTATGGTAGCCATTGTTGATTTCCTATTGTCTTTTGCTTTGATTGGTTTTATACTGTTTTGTTTTGTTTGAATTTAGTGTGTGTGAAGGTAGTGACAACTATTTTGAAGAAAACAAGAGACATGGTAGCCACTGTTGATTTCCTATTGTCATGTTTTGAAGTCCTGTGTTGCTTGCATTGTTCTGTTTTGATCTGTTTTGTTTTATTCTCTTTAAAATAAAAAATAAATAAATCTGCATAACCTCAATTTTTTTTCCTATGCTGGGTTTCTCAGTTGCTAAAATATTCCATCTCATGTAGGCAGCTGCCTTGATATACCATACTTTTGTCAGAGATTCCATAGTTTATGACCTGGACTATTTTGCTTATATTGATGCTCCAGGAAAGATCTGAAGTTGACATCATGGAAACAAAGAAGGAATGTTCTAACTGTTTTCACTCACCCATTGGATAAACAGTACTCAAATCCTTCCTGTGTTGCCAGACTGTCCCAGAACAGTGTGGATTCAACAGCAACCAAGCTCAACACCGTGCCTAACCCTCCTGGTGCTTACCTTCTGTTACAACAGCAAACAACAAGAACCATGTAGAGCCTGTAATGAAGAAATCCATCTGCTGGACTTCTGTACTATGATCTTTCACAGATTTCCTACACAGATGCAATTTTTTTCCCCTTTTGTTTTCTCCTTTTCCCTCCTAGGCAAGGTTTGGAAAAGCCAGAGAAGCACTTGGTGACAAAATGTTTATTGTCACTCAGAGAGGCTCTTAGAGGACCTTGGGGAGGAAGCAGCAAACCAGACCTCAGGTTTTGACCATCCAACTCAACACTAGGACCATTTCTCCATCTTCAGTTCTCGACGGGCAATGGAAGTGAGTCACCAGGATGACTGACTGTGGTTCGTTAGAGGAGAACATAATTACGATGCTCGGTATATGGGGGAGTCTTCTATTTCAGGTTCTTTCAGCACACAGTGGGTCCTAATTCCATAATTCCGGAGGTTTTCACATTATTTTTCAGGTTGAATTGTAAAGTGACCTACTTGAACAACATTTTGAAAAAGTTGTTCATTTTCTACTTAATGTTCTTCTCTATTCCTCCTGTTACCATTTGCTAATTTCTTGTGCGATTCTGCTGTGTGTCACTTGAAGGCCAGCATGTGCCACATTCCTACAGAGCCACACACATACTTGGTATTTTATAGATGCTTGAGTTGCTAGAGTTGAAGAGCTAAAGAGGTTCCATTCATTCACCTGTCCATTGCTGCAGCCAAAATGAGCTGAACTACATGAAGAAATTCTAGCTACTGCAGGCAAACTACACTGTAAAGTTACACAAAAATGGAATGTATTGGAGGATACTGGGGATGTTGAAAAAAGCAAGAGCATGGTCATATCCTAGACCTCACCAGGAACGTGGAGATGGAAGACCTGAGACTACCTTGTTCATTTCTCCTGGTTCATGTGAATTCTCAACTCTGTTTCTCCCTCTGTAGGTCAGTGTCTCTCCGTGGTTTGCTTTTCTCTGTTCACTTGCACACAGACTACCACCAGCTTCAAGCCACAGCACATACAAACATATCCTCTCAAGTACTGATACCAAGATCCCAGGGAGGAAAAGCTGATTGGCCCAGTATAGATCATGTGGTGTCCTGTTTGGTCCAATCACCTGTGGACAGAGAAGAATACTCTTAACATTTGATAAACTCTTTAGGAAAAGAAGTTGATGGTGAAGCTGCTTTGGAGAACTCGTAGTTCCTCCAAATGTTAAACACAGACTTATAAGCAATGAGAGATACATCCATATAGAATTTGAATATGAATATTCATGATAGCCAATGAGGGGGAACAACCCAACCATCTGTTAACTAGGGAGCAGATGCATAAAACATGGTCTAGCTGTAAAATGAAATGCCATTGGCAGAAAAGGAGCCATGTGCTGATACATGCTACAACATGGATGAACCTCAAACGCATTATGCTGAGTAAAAGAAGCCAGATGTAAAACACCACATACTGTATGATTCTGTTTATATGAATGTCCAGAAAAGGCAAATTTAGAGAGACACAGAGGAGATTAGTGGTTGCCTGTGGCTGGGAGTGGCTGTAAATGGGGGTAAGGATTCTTTTGGAGGTAATGAGAATGTTCTAGAATAAGATCCTTATGATGATTGTGCAACTCTGTAAATATACTAAAAACAGTTTAGTGGTGTACTTTTCATGGATGAATATTGTTTAACTTTACTTGAATTGTTAAAATTAATACTTTTTCATTTCTCAATAAAGCTTTAAAAGAAAAAGGGGAAGAGAGAGAAAAGTTGAGAAGAAATGGTTCATACCATTAGAAGACAGGCCAATAGATGGATCTCTTTCCAGACCCAGTGTGGAGGGTGAATTTGTACCTCTGTGGGCTCTTTATGTCATTTCTTCTGCCTGAAACATGCTCCTCTCCATGAATTTGAAGGAGGGCCTCCTGTTTACTTCTTTACGACCTCAGGGATCCGACATTTCTCTTTCCTGTTCCTTTTTTATTCTCCAGGCTCTGCTGCTAGCCAGGATCCCACTTCCTGACCCTCCTGACCTCCTCTGTATATCCTCACCACTGGTCTCCTCTCTTTTTATTGAATCATGCACTAAGATCTCAAGATCCAAAGGTTGCTGCCCAAAGTATAAGAAAAATTAAAGATAGCTTATAGGAAACAGGGAGATAGATCTTTTGTAAGAGAGAAGCAGACCAAGAGATGAAGGAAGGGGGAAGGGAGGGGACAAGGGGCTGGAAGAAGAAATAGGATGTATTATGAACATGTATCAACTCCACACAAGGAATGTAATCATTCTGTACTGTGAATAGGTACTAATAAAAAATAAAAATTTAAAAAAATGGTTTACTGTCCCTGGAAATGCTCTTCCCCATGTCTTCGCAATGCCCATGACAACCTTCATTCAAAGCTCCACTCCAATGTGCCAGTCTCATTGGAATAATCCTTACCTCAGTCCCCAATCTCTCTTTCTTTCCTCAGGTCACCCCCTAGTCCTTGGCACGCTGCTCTAGGCCTCTGGAACCTGACGTCTATGAATAGTATCAACGGGACTTCCTGCCTCTCGTCTTCTGTTTGGGTTTACTGAGGGCCACTTCTAACTCACTTGTTTCATTTTTGATCTTGTCAGGGCAGACTCCTGACATCCTTTGGATCCACCCTTTAATACTGTCCCAGAGTTTTGAAGATGCCCCTCCATTTGTGCCTTGTGACAGCCATATTAGCCTAGTTCCCCAGGAACAAAACTGGTAGCCAGCCTCGTTGTTTTCTGCTTGCTCTTGTTTTCTGGTAAGTTAAAAACATGCTTTTACTGAGGCCCCTTACAACTAAATCCAGTCACTGATTCCTCACAGGCTACCATATTTCTTTCCCCAGCCCAAGTCTTGAATCGTTGGAAACTTACGGGGTCGTATTTCAGTAACCCTGTTGATCTCCACATCTAGATATATTGGCTTTTAAGAACTTCTGAGAAATTTCCAGAAGTTGCTTTCTCCAGGATGGTTTATTGGAAGACACTAAAATCGGTTCCATCGACTACAAGCAAGGCTGTTGTTTCTTGGTTACGGGCGCTACTCCTAGACTTGGCCTTGGTTCCAACAGCATTTTGAGATAAGAAATGGATGTCTCAATAAGAGCTCAATCTTCCCTGTGGAGACGCAGTTCAAACCACAGATTCTAGGATTTCTAGGATCTTATTTTCCAAGGAAGGCTTAGTGGGAGTTCTATGAAAAGTCAAAAAATGTTCAAAAAGAAAAAGAAAAAAAATTGATAGATGAAAGTAATTTGGGGAAAACTGTTTAATACATCTTTATTGCAGAGATTCACAGCATAAAATAGAACATTAAAGACTCTGAGAAGGCCTGCACACCAAAAAGCAAGCAAACACATTTAACTCTTTTAGCTTAGTTTATCCCAAATGTATTCAACCATGGATACCTTTTTCATGCAATAAGTATTAACATCTTGTGGATTTAAAATCTTTCTGAGTATAGTTTTGGAAACTATGTCTTTACCTATGTGAGTTCCAATTCTTACGTCCATCCTGCAACTGCAAACTTTTCCATATGTGAGAATTAAGACTCAGAGAAGTAAAGTAGCTTGTGCGTAGTAATTTAAGCTCATGAATTGCATAGCTGGAATTTGAGCCCATGCCCGGATGGTTGGATTGAAAGCTCATATTTTTGCCACCATACGATTCCCAAGTTAGGATAAATTGCCTGGGATTCATTTTAATTACTTGATAAAAATCATTTGCAATTAACCCTTGATTGCTTGTCAGTCGAAGCAATTCCAAAGCACGTGAAAGACAATTCATTCTCAGCTCCAACGGTCTGTTTCGCATTATAAATTTGTTAGGAAACTCTTTGGTGGAGCTGCGCAAGATGAAACTTTTATCCAGACTGTCTGAATTATCCAAAAATTCTGAGCTGATGGCATCCCAATGAATCAGACTTTACGGAACTGTATCTGGAGACCTGATTAGATTTGTCAGTTTTCTTACGGATACAAATTCCTGGGTGGCTCAACTGAAAGTTCACTAGAACACAAACAATCCACACGTTTACAGGTGGATCCCATGGGATCTGTGGGAAGCCGACTTCGGCTGTCTGTTAGGGGATCTGTTGTCTATCTGACAAAGTGCTGCACATAGTCCCCAAATATGAGCTCAATGACGTGGGTGAGTGAAAAAAAAAACTACAGAATTTTTTTTTTTAAAGTCAATGTGCTTTCCAGCAACCAGTGTTAAGATTTCACAGCCAAGAAGGCCAGAGTGATGAACTTGCAAGGTTCATGGACACTGGGCACCCAGTCAACTCCCCGAACTCCAAAATGCTAGGAGGTCAGCAGGCAAGGAAAATATGTTTTTCTAACCACAAAGATTACCTCTTGGATTGAATGTATTTATTTATTTATTTCTCACAGAGGGATTTTTTAGAATGTCAAGTCTCTGGGCTTCCTGACTCTCTTCTTTCTGTGTTTCAGGGAGAGCAAGAGAAGGGGCGAGGCCGTGAACACTAGATTTGGGCTGCTTATCTTTATGTTTTCCAGAGGCGATGGATGGGTGATGAAAGATCAGACCCAGGAATTTGAGGGTCATGCGTGGGAGGGTGGTGAAGGGGTACTGAGGGGCCTCCTAACCCCACAGTTCATCTGCTCTCATGGCTGGGTTCCACCCACTCCATTCTGGAAGGCCCAGGCCAATGTTGTTGCTTAGCAGTGAATTTATCTTCCCCTCCGAGGAGGTGTATTTTCTCTCTTTCTGGGATTGGGGGTCTGTAAGGCGGTCCTCATTCATTCTCAGCACAGCTTGGAATGACGTCAGCATCCGTCCATTCACCCAATGACTGCAGATGAATTGGACTGCGTGTCTGGGCTCTGCTAAATACTGAAGAGATGAAGCACCATCAACTCTCTCTCCACCATCTTGGGAGTCCTGATGGCTTTTGAATGAAGTGGCACCAGCTCCTTTTGTCAATCACCTGGACCATGAAGGAAGGCTCCTACTTGAAATCATGTCCAGAGAGAAGAAAGAGCCTTGCTCAAAGTCATGCAGTGAATCAGTTACAGACTCTCAACAAGGTTCTAGTTTTCTTGCTTTCTCACCCAAGTCCCTCTCCTCTGTACCACGTTGCCCCTTAGAGTTAATTCAATGAAATTTTCTAAGCCTTTATTGGGGACATATATTGTAGTAGGATGTATGAAACTCAGAGTTGTCACTAAAGAAGTTGAAGATGCAAGCTGGGTGTAAGAAGCCATTAGCTGAGAAGTGTGGAGAGTGTAGGCTTGGGGGCAGAGTGGACTTCGGTTCCAATTTTGGAATCCGTTTGCTTATCATGTTGCCTCAGCAAGTGATTTAACTCTCCTGAGCCTCGTTCTTCCACTCCTTGAAATAGGAATATTGTTACTCTCTGGAGCCTGTCGTGGGTGTCGGAAAGAGGAGCAGTAAGATGAGGAAAGTGTTTTGGAAAGTGTCACAGAGCCCCGCACAGTTGCCATGCCTGACAATCACTGTGACAAGTGCTTTAGGTCTTTCTACACAAAGTGTTCCGGAACTGCACAGAAAGGAGCGGCTGATTGTGTCCCTGGGAGGGCATGGCCCAACGGGGCTCCATCCTTTAGTTGAAACTTCCTGTCTGAGGTTTTTGTTGGCCAAAATCTCCCCCACAAGCATTTCTACTCTGTTAAGCTTATTCTTCTACAAATGCTCACGAAAGTCACTCTAAGTGACAGGGCCATGCACTGATACAAGTGCAGAGCGGAACCCTCTTGGAGCTGCCCTGCTGGGTACTGCGTTCTCTTAAAGGATGCATCCGTGTGCTCCATCTGCAGTGATAACACAAGTCCAGAGGATGATCCAGGACCCAGGAACTCTCAGAATGCCTCGCGAATCATCAGAGATCAAGCAGATCAGCTCATCCAGGATTCTACACGGTCTTTGTGTTGGGATGCCTTGGAAATTACTAACGGCATAGGTTTCATTTCCTGGTGATGCTAACAGCAGTTGGTTTTGATGAGTGTGCCCCAAAGCCTGCTTGATGGAATGCTGGGCCTGAGATGTGCTCTGTAACCTCAAGGAAAACATAGACCCTGCGGATTCCAGGGTAAAGTACCCATGCACTGCATGGCCCATGAGGGCCAAATTCCATTGGTGGCCTTTATCCCAGAAGAACTTTCCTTAATCCCTAGATTATAAGACCCTTGAGGTCAGGAACTCTGCCTGTCTTCTCTGGTGTACCCAGGGGCTAGCAGTTTCTGTAATGTGGTTCATACTTCTACACATTTGTCAAAATCAATCATGCATTCCTAAATTGCCTTGTCCACAGAAACTCCCTTTTTGTTAGGATATAGTGACTCACATTTTTAAGAACTTCAAAATGTTTCTTTCAAACCAAAATATAAAAATTTACTCTGGGTGCAGGATAGGGAGTACAAAGGTGCCTGCAATGTAGCAGGAAGAAGTAAGGATTGGAGTGAGAAATGGTTGGAGACACAAGCTCTACACTCTGGCTTCGACCACAGCCCCCAAGATTTCACAGTAAAGACTTTCCATGTGGGCTTCCTTTTGTTCTAGAAGGGTTCGTATGGTGTGGTGCTGATGTAATTGAAGGAACCCATGAAGGCTAAGCTTGACCATTCTAGCGAGATGTGTTTTAGGAAAAAGAAAAGTAACCCTAAAACTCCTTGGCTTATAGATTTGTTTATCCATCTATGTTAGTTAAATATTCTGCATGTCAGGTACAGTTCTAGACTTTGAAGATAACAGGTGAGTATAATGCACAAGGCTTCTGATGTAAGGGTTTTACCGTCTAGTGGAGGAGAAGGATACTCTTCACATCCTGTAAGTGACCACATATCCAGCATGATTTCACATGGAAAGATACACTGTGAAGATGATGGAACAGGGAGATGAAGTCAGGCAGGGAAGGTTGATAAAGGAAGGTATATCTTGAAAGAAGTCATTTGAGTTGAATTTCAAAAACCACTGAGTGGTTAGCAGGAAGGGGTTCTTGGGCAAGAGGGACACCAAGTGCAGATACCTACAGAGGCAGGAAAAAAATTGTTATGTTTAAAAAGCATAAAGCAAGTCAGTGTGGCCAAGTATGCAGCAAGGTAGGAAAGGAAAGGATGTTCCAGGTGTAAAGAGAAGGCTGGATTCAGCTCCTCTGTCTTCTAGTGGTCAAAACCCCTCTCTGTTAAAGATCAGGCACCATAGATAATTGGCTGAAGTTCTAAATTAATGAAGTTGGTTGACAGTATCTCTTGGTTACTGTTCTCTGTAATCTTTGTCATTATTTTTGCACACTTTATAAAGATTTAAGACACCCTGTGTATTGTGTGTATTAGTATGTTTTCCATTACTAGAACAAAATATCCAAGATTGGGTGCTTTATAAAGAAAAGCAGTTTATGTCGCTTGAGCTTTACAGGCAGAAAGTCAAAACAGCAGAGTGCCAGCTTCGGTGGGGTTCTTTGGCTATGTCACAGCTTGGTATGGATAGCTTCATGGCAGGAAGGTGCATGGAGAGGACACGGTGGCCTAGAAGCCAGAGTCACATGGGGTCCCTTGAGAAAAGCATGAATTCCTTCTGGGACTTGCTGTCAGTGACCTCATGACCTTCCCTTGAACCCTGCCTCTTAAAAGTCCCACTACTTCTTAACATTGCTAAACTGAGGAGCAAGCTTCCAATACTCCCAACTTTTGGGGGTCCACTTAGACCATACAAACCATATCCACTGGATCAATGTAAGAGATGGTTTGACATTGGTTACTCCCCCAAAAATCTAAGTCTTAGATTAAGGTAAGTATTGCCCAACTATTAACTACTTAGAGATGTAGGAGAATTGTCACCTTCTACAGATGGTCCAGGGAAGGTCAGTGACTTAGCCAGCACCACACAGGGGGTTTGACAAATCCCTGGCTGGGAGCCCACATCCTCCGCCTGCCATTGAGCTGATGGCTGGAGGGACTTAGCCGGCCCATTTCCCTCCATTCACTCTGACAGGGCCACACCTGAAGATCTCCTGGCCCGATGTGGTCAGTGCCTCAGATACAGGATTTTAAGTGAAAGCCTGCCACTTGTAACTCTAGGGCCAACCAGTGATACTCAAATCAACCAGGTAGAAGCAGAGATAGAGATGAGATGATCCCCAGGAATCTGGGGTCACAACAGTTTAAAAAGGCAGCCAGCGACTGGGGCAGAAAGGGAGACGTTTTAGATCTCTCACCAGGAATGCAGAGCTAAATGAGAACCATGCGAAAGCTCTGGGGGTTATAAAGTGGAATTCCCTCTTGTACAGTACGCAAGAGTTATTAAGTGTGTGTATGAGACTCCTGTTTTACTTCATGTACATGATTATTTTATACAGGCGAGTTTGGAAAGAATTATAGGCTGAGAGCTGGCCAAGATGCAAGATGAGCAGCGGGGAGCGGGGGTGGCAGTTGCGATGTCATTGTCGGGAGCTCAGGGTTCCTGGAGGAAGCCAAAGTGGGGTTCAGCCTGGGTCAGAGATTGGGGCGATGCAGAGTGCGCAGCTGGAGTCGGTGCAAGGCTCATCTCCAAAAAGCCATCCTGGACTTGCACTTTACAAGGAAGGGCCAGGTTTGAGAACTAAACAAGCAGAACTTGGGACTAAGCCCAGCCAGCTGGGGTTTGGTTCACTAGTGTCTGGAGACCAGGAAGATAAAGAATTTGGATTCGAATTTCCTGGTTTTAGAACACAGGAGAGACCCCGGTGCATCCTCAACACACCCAGTGATTTCGAAAGTGAGAAATCCATTATCTTCCTGAATGAAGTCCAAGAGGGAGGGGAGCGAGGACACAGGACTGCTTCTAGGAAAGACTCAAGCAACACATGTCTGGGCTGCGCATGTTCTCCCAGAAAATGGGTCAAGGGCCGTGCAATCGGTTGATCCAGCTCTTCCGGGTCACAGTCTCACGTGGTGGAGCGAAGAGGGGCTCTCCCCTCAGAAAAATCAGGACTGGTCCCTGTACTCCTAACTCCATGACCTGGAGAAAGTTTATTAATTTCTCTGTGTCACTAAAATACAAATAGGCATTAAGACCTCTTTTGATATTGAAACTGTAATAAGGCAGGGAATATGCAAAGCTGGCACTCGTCAATTACAGCCGTCCTATTAATAATCACAACTGAGTAATGCCTGCAACGAAGGCGAATCAGCCAGTCTCACGTAGGGCAGCGTGGGCATTGGGCATTCTATCTCTGGCTTGATGAGAAGGGCATCTTTTGCCATTTCTTGTACCTTGGGTTAATTAGGGCACAGCTACAAAAGCCTTCCAGAGCTTCACTGAGTTGGCAAAGTGCTTTTATATCTGCAACGAGGTTGTCTTCATAGCAACTTGCCTCTCACTCCTGGGTGTCTGAGATTCTGCAGACACTGGCCTGGTTACACGGCAGCCACCTCCCAGCTCATGCTTGGTACCTCCAAGATACACTGAAAGCCTGAATTTCTTGAAGTTAAAACTTCCTGAAGGAAAACAACGGACATATAACTATATTATTAGGATATAAAATCCACTTCTTTTAGGAGGGTTACATAAGATAAACATTTGTTTCTCTCTCACACAGTGTACTTCCCATTCCAGATGGCCAAGCAGAGACACAGGGTCCTTCTGTCTTATTCTGCTGGTTGTGGGATGTTGCCCTGGATCGCATAACCTAAGATGGTGCATAACCACATCCATCTTCCAGCCACAGGAAAGAGGAAAAGAACAGAGAAACAGGGTCCTGTTCCCTCCTATGTAAGACTATAATCATTCCTCAGAGTCGAGTCATGTGATTGCTCAGCCACAAGGGATGCTGGGTAGTGCATCTTTAGTATCCAGATTCTCATGCCAAGCTAAGAATCAGGGCTTCCTCGGAACAGTGGAGCACAGATACGCAGACAACCAAGCATCCAGGCCTCAGGCTTCTTGATAATGCTAAGTAGCATAGGCTTAGGTTTCAGCAAGACCTAGACTCGCATCCCAGTCTTTGGCTTGTTTGCAGAATAAACTTAGACGAAATTCATGCCTTCTGTTTTCTCTGTTGTCAAGTGTGGACAATGTCCATGCATTATTATAATTCCAGCTTCACAGGGCTGTTGTGAGAATGCTTGGAGAATGCCTGTCATGAGGCCTGCATTGAAACTGTTATTGGAAATTTAGCTGGCTCCCTCCTTCCCTCACCCGACTGAGCTCCATCCAGATAGCTTCAGCTCCTGGAATATTCCTTGTACTTACACACTACAAGCTATCTCCTCACAGACTCTGAGTTCTGAGAAACACACGTGGAGCATGCTTACTTCATTTTAACCATCTGTATTGATTGCATAGTTTCTGAACCAAACCCTGTTCTGACCAACATTTGCTCAAATAAATGAATGACTAGCAAAATGGTGTTGATGAAGCCAGACCTGCTTGTAAAGGATCCATATATGATGGCCCAACAGAGCATCCTACTGGCTAAGAACACCTTTAGGCTTCCTATGTGGACTAACTTAGTCGGTACCATTAGGGTTATTACCATATTTTTCAGGGAAGACAACTGGGAGGCTGCTTAACTTGCCCAAAGCTACAGATGCTAAGCAAAATTTCTCAACTTTGAATCCAGGAAGCCTACTTTCAGGATCATGCTCTCAGTCACCATACGGGGTCTTTGCTTTGGGACAGAGCAGAGATGCTGTAATTTAAAGACAGAGTAAATTAAGTTTTCTATATTTGGTTTCCATTAAGAAACAATCTCTAGACCTTCAGCTATTAGAAGAGTCATTTCATCTAGTATAACGATTATCCCTCCCTCCCTTTCTCCCTCTTCCCTTCCTTCTAGCCTCCCTCTCTCCTATCTTTCTAATTTCTTTTCTTTTTTCTTCTTTCATGAGACAATACATTCTCCTTCCCAATTAACTATTAAAATATATAAGACAGAAAATAGCAAAGTGCCAAAGTTGAATAGGATGGCCTTTTGCCTGTCTTCCTAACCAGCTTTCCTGATCTCTACGAAGGCCCTCCATGCAAGTCTAAGATGCATGAAACATACGACGTAAGCCATCCATTCAGTGCAATCACTTCTATCTAGAGGAGAAAGCGGAGGCCAGTAAAGGGAGATGTGCTGCCCAGTCTAGATCAGACATCTCAAAAGAGATCCAGTGTCCAACCCAGGGTCCAAGCTGCTTATAATATGTGCCATGAATCTCTAAGAAGGGAATTAGATATTTTCCACTTCAAATCACCCAGTTCCAAAATCAGGGCTTGCAGCTCCGTTATTGTGCATTACATCTTCAAATAACTAAAGAGATCATATTGATTGTTTAAGACTGTGTTAGGAGCAAATAGAGTTGGCCAATATTTGGAGGAACATTTGTTTCAATCTGTGCTTGAAAGGCGGATGTGTTTGTTTATTCTAGAAGTTTGCAAAGTGCCAACTCCCAGGCAGTGAATAACTTGAGGATTCAAATGTAAATCCCAAACTCCAAACTGGCTCCAGAGAGGTGGTGATTATGGAAAAATCCTGCTTCCTCCAGCCCCATGAACTGACCACCCGTGAGCTGGAACGCAGACTTCAAGTCAGGAACAAGCAGAAGTGTCCAGAGAGGAAATGGAAAACACAACCAGCAACAAGGTGGCCCTCAGGGGTGACCATATGTAAGCTGAGCCCGGGTTAGTATTCCTGGGAGCCTTCTCAAAATTTTGGGGCTTCTGTGTTCTGGATGAGGGGGT
>RJWT010040850.1:0-12426 GCA_004365215.1 Cuniculus paca
AAACACAGACATTAATAAATGTCAGCAGATTAATAAATGAGAATAGGGAAATTAAACATGCAGTGATGATTTGAATTTTTAATATTGCTAATTTGTTCTTCGAACAGATAATATCGATTATTGAAATTATTTCCAAATGTTACAGTGATGCAAATTAGGAAAACCAGTCTCTCTATTTAAAGTTTTACATGAAATTTTCAAATGTTTATATTTGTATGGATGAAGACAAAGGTACTTTTAGTTCCTGTAATTTTCTCTCAAAAGAGCTGAGTCAAAAAGCTGACGTATCTATACATTCAATTGTTGCCAAAGCAAAACTTCAATTCAAGTTTATTGCAACTGTTAGATGCCAATTTTCAATAGTTACCATGAAAATATTTTTAGGCTAATCAACCTGACTTGTGATTATCCATGAAAATAGGAAAAGACAATGTTGACTTATTAGTGTAATCTCAACTTTTGTTCTTCTTTATGTTTCTAAGCCATAATAGCATAATGTTGTATTGATACAATTCTTGGAGTGTAATGTTAAAGTTATTTTTTCTCTTATACTTCTAATTTGATTCAAGATCCTATTTTGCTCCTTGTCCCTACATGAAGATTGGCAGAACCCTCCTGGGTGGTTTCAGTCATAATATAAAATGTCACTTCAGAAATAAAGCATCCCACTCCTTATTAGAATGGAACAGCAGACTTGATGTGGTGTGAAGGTGTCTCCAGATGGGAAGGCTGCCACCCAGGAGGAGCTGGTGGGTTCATCCTTCCTCTCCACCTTCAGAGCTCCTCTCTCAGTGGGCTTCTGTAGTGCCTTGTCCCTTGAGCCTGGGACACAGGCAAGCTAGAGGAAAGAATGGCAAGGCAACCCTTCAATACACAGAGAACTCACTTGTAATGGTGTTCACTACATAAGGCTTTGGAGGTGCTTAAAATTTATTTTGTACTGGGACCTGTGAATTCTTGAGACATCTCTGTTTGTCTGGCTCCCATTCGTCTGAGCAGCTTTCAAATTTAGTTCCCTTGCAGATGATCAATGTCCCCAGAACCTACTTAAGGTCCTCCATCCCTCTGTCCAAGGATCTCTTGGACATTCAGATTTACAGAGAGGAAACATTTGTATGTCAATTACTTTAGCAGTCTCTGCATTCTCCTTGCCCACTCTTTATACATCTCAGGTGTTACTCAAGTTTTGTCCTCCTTAAATCCTTTGGTTAGAGAACAGTCAATGGACAGGAGGCTGCAAAAGCCCATCAGTGATTTCTTTAAAGCTCCTAGAAGAGATAAGGCACAGCTATTCCTTTGTCCTCTTCAGGTTAGCAGAAATTTGAAGCACTGCTGCCTCCTAAGAACTCATTCTCCAGAACAAATTTCCCTGCTCCAGACCCTTTCCTATCCTCCAAGTGCAAAAGGAATCTCAGAATCATTCAAATAGAGATACTCCTTATGCACCCCTGCTTACACAAAGGTAAATATGCTTATTTACCCAGTGTCAGAGAACTTATGAACATGACAAAAAAGATGGTATGATTCAGGGAGGTTCACTTTGTGGAGATGCAAGGGGGTCTGAGAAAAGAGGGAGAAGGGCAGGGTATGGGTGTAGAGGAAAGGAATAAAAGTTCAAGGTGCGATATGAATATGTGCTAATTCCCCAAAACAAATGACTTTGAAAACATACCTATTGCAAGCATATACTATTTGCAAACATATCTATTGCAAACATATACTATTACTAATAAAAAGAAACATTATTGTATTTGCCAACCTCATATTATAACTGTTTATGATTCCCATTTAAGCAAAGCTAAAGCAATTAGAATTCAAGATACCATATCACAGCTGACCTAGGAAAGTTTTAACAAAATTTTCTAAATTATATTTTGCATGTGTCATTATCAAAGCTATTGAACATTCTTCTCATAGATGGGAGACAAAGATTTTCTCTTATAGGTTGCACTTATCAGAATAAAAGTTCAAATGTATTGTTGTTTACTTAAATATATATTGAAGAATAATGTTTTTAAGGTATTCTGATATTTTGGAGTTCTGCTGTGCACTAAGATAGTTGATAGCCATGCAATGGTATGCAATTTGAAATTTAAATTATTTAGTTCATATAAAGTTAAAAATTTGTTTTTACGTGCACTAGCAGCATTTCAATTGCATAACACCATAGTCTTATTTAGAACAAAACCATTATATTGGACAGTGCAAATAAGAAAAATTGGCATTATTCTAGAAATTTCTATTGGATAGTACTGTTCTAGAGAAGAATGCCACAATAAAATCCATTCGTGTGAAATCAAGGGCAGTAGAAGAGGATAGTTGTCTAGAATGAGCCCTTTGAAATACAGTTCAGAGTTCGTGTCATAAAAATAATTAGAAGCTTTTGTTCTGGGACTATGTGGCTTGTTTTGGTGATTTTAAGGTGGGCAGTGAAATATGAAATTGGCTCTGCTGAATTACAAGGAAATTATTTTTATATAACTAGATCTAGATCTGACTCACTCAGAGAAACTTAAAGAGAATCTTAAAAAAGTCCAAGAGAAAACTTGATAGGATTCTAAATTTTAGCATTTATTTTTGAAGGAAATCCACTTGATTTACAAGTATGAGATGTTTCCATTGTCTTTTTCTAGGTCCTTAAAATAGTAATTGAAATCCATAAACACTTCATTAGGCTAATCAGATCCATGGTCACAGACTGTAAGATGTCATTGGGTTTTTACTAGATTAAAAAGTATAAAGCAACATTTCTTTTTAAACTTTATTCCTTTTTTTTTCTTTTTAAAATTAACTTCTTTTGTTTCCAAAGAGCAGGAAAGGGTGAGACAATGAAAAATATCTGGAGATGATGAAAAAAATATATCTCGTTAGCCTTCTTTCTACTGAAAGCCAAAGGTTAGAGCTATTTTATTTTTTTTTTCAAAATAAAGCAAATAAATCTTTGGTCATCTGTAATACGGAAGTGCTATTTTACACAGCTTGATGTCATGTCTACATCCCTCAAAGAAACAAATGAGAAAGTCAGAGGAAAGGGAAAAGGCAACTTTGATAAGTTATGCCAGCCACTGGTCCCAGAGAGGGACACATCCTGTTATTACTACGTTGTCAAAAAATAGTGGAAAGAAATTTTTCTGCAATCAATGATACCCATTCTTTTGTTACTTCAAAGTTACCTGTTGTAATTACCTGAGCAATCAAACTAAACAAAGACTTTTTTAGTGACAGTTGTGAAACAATGGATCAACCTGTGTAAAGTCACTAGAAAATTTCAGTTAGTTGTGGAGAAAGAATAGTGACAAGCCAAAGAAATCTTGCAATATAAATAATATCCAGTCGTGAATGTCTGTTGTCACCAGATTTTATGACCAGCCTATCTATGCCATCAATTAATACCTCCAATTAGTGTAAGTCAATGGGCTACATAACACATAAAAAGTAACAGAATACTTTCACGCTCACAAAAAGAGAAATTCTTTCCAAACGAGAATGGCTTTTAAATTGACTTTTTGTGGTTCCTAGGGTTGCTTGTCCATTAATCGCTCAATCATTTAAAGGCATTTCTAACAAAATGACCTCAGGGCTTGCTACCACTTGGAATTCATATCCATTCAGTGGTCTTATCTCTAGGTATCCAGGTGCATTCCTATAGCATTTATCAACACAGCATCTCTAGGATGTCACTTCAGCACGAGTGCATGTGCAGCAATTACAGAAGAAACAGCTCTTCACCCATCTTTCTATCATACTATCTCTCCAGTACAGCCTCCGTGCTTTGGCAGTGAAAGGAAAGCCCCATCTCTACAGTTTAGGATCTTTAAGAACACTATTTGAGGCAGAATCTTTCTGTTCTTTACAAATTTAGTGCTTTAATTAATTGAAGATTGTTAAACATGGAACAATCTAGTAACTGATTTGCATTCCTAATATCTTTGTTAAAGCATGAAGAAATATGAAAAAAGTCCCTGTTAATCACCTGGATGTTTGTTTTATTGCTGCCAAACAATATACATATTTACACACACTGAGATGATGATGCTTTTCAATGCTTCTTTGTGAATTGTGAAGATACAGCCTCAGATTGGAAGCAAGAGCCACTGAAATAATTCCATAGAGCCATTTATACAACTGAAGCTTCATCACAGAAGAACATGCTTTAAACTTCTGTCAATTCAAGTACTATTATGATGAGTATGGAATTGGTTTACTATTTTTCTTCTATTATAGCTTCAAGCTTCCCAGCAAATTGAAAATATTCAAGTACTTAGTGTCCCAAATGAATTTGCCACTGGAAATGAACAGAAAGTCTGTCTCCCTCCCCCCTTTTCCTGTTTTCAAGTTATAAGGCTAGATATATGGGTGTGAGACAACACGGAAGTAGTGTCAAGAAAACCATTTTGCTCAAGGGACCTGGCAGCTGAACTTTCCCCAGATGCTTTTACAAAGAAAACAAAAAATAAAAACAAAAAACACACATGTATTCAATGCCAGTTTTTAAACAAATCTAAATTTTTGAGGAGCCCTTATCCACCTGATGATGCTGTTGGAAATACGCATACACACCAAATGTGGTAACAGATTAAGAAAAAGTCAATGCCTAAAGTCTCTTGAGTTTTCTAACAAGAGATCTGGGAAATTTAAAAGCATATCAGGTTTCTCAGAGATGATTAACTCTGGACTGCATTTCAAAGTCTATCAAGGGCCGTCTGCTTTATACCAAACAGAAGGGAATGTACTACCAGACTGAGCAGACAGAACTAATAAGATCTGTAATAAATCAAATCAAGAAATATTTATTGAACATCTCTGTGTCTCCAGCACTGAACTGTTGGGTTGTGATGCGTATACAATATAAATAAAAAGGTGTCAAAAAGCTTAAGTGAACTGAGGGAGATAAGACAGCTGCATACAAAATAAATTACAATGCAAATTTCAATAGCAATTCAAAATGTTTAGTTTAAGAAATTCCATAAAAAATTAAAAACAGACCCAACCAGGAACATAAAACAAGGAATTAGTTAAAATTTTAAAATAAAAGATAGTTTTATGAAAATATTGCTTTACAAAGGGTAACATTAAGCCTCAGCATACAGATATTTATACTTCTTCAGAGACATCAGGGTCTGACTGAGTCCTATAATTGTTTCCAGTTAGATGCTGTGCTTGTAATAAGGGAAAAGGAACAAAACAATGACAGTGATGATACTCATGGATGGAAGTTATAAGTAAATTATAAAACAAAAATATAGAGTAGCATAGTCAGTGAATTGTATTGTAAGATTAAATGGTCAGTGGTTCTTGAAAATGTCATAATATGATATAGTAACTAAAGTTATTTTTTTAATTGCTTGACTTATCTCAATTATTTATCAGATTCACCCACTCTTTAGAAAGTCCAATCTCTGAAAGATTTTGCTGGGTATAAGATTCGTGATAGCACCCAAACTAATCCTCCCTAGCCTCTCTGCACTCAGCGTTCAGCTCTTGCTTGCTGTTACATCACCTTGAGATACAACAAAGCACTCAAAGATCCTATAAGAGTCAGGACACATTCAATACAAAATTAAACAAACAAAGAATTTTTAAGTGAAGAAAAGACTTTGCAAATTGTGACTAAAAGAACCAGAACAGAAGGAAGAGAAGAAAAAGGCAAAATACCTTACCTTAAAAAAGGTAGATCCAAAATTATTTTGCTACATATTTTGGTAGCATTATATTGGTGCTTCAAAGAATGGTATTAAGACATGAAGCACTAATCTCAAGTAAAACGAAGGATAGAATGTGTAGCTTGAAAGTCCTTGCTGAAAACAAAAGGGATAGAGATTCTATAGGAAAATAAAAAAAACATAGAAGGTAATGAAACCAGAAAAAGGTAATAGAATATGATGATTAAATTAAAATTAAACACTATATTGATAAGGGTTTCCAAAGGCAGACAAAACTGCTGCAGATCTCTTTGCAGGTTTAGAGAAATCACCAAGATGAATTCTACTAGTATCCTGAGGTCCTGAGGTCAGCAATGGTAGAGAACTTTCTCTCCCAGAAACAGCAACAAGGAACTACTATCATTCTAACAATACTAACACTCCCAATCACCAAGTATGGAACAGATTTTTATTTCCTTTAAAATTTCTTTCATGATGTTATTAGTTTTCAAAGTATATGCCTCATTTTTTTGTAAAATTTATTCCTAGGTATTTTATTTTTCTGTTCTTACAAACACAGTTGTTTGCATAATTTATCTTCAGATTGTTTATTGCTAGTTTATAGAAATGTAATTGGTTTTGGTTTATGGATCTTGTATCCTAAAACCTTGCTAGATTAATTTATTAAGTCTAACAGATTTTGGTGGATTCTTTAGGATTTCTGAATATATGATCATGCAGTTGAAAACATAGTTTTATTTCTTTACTATCTGAGTGGGTTTTATTCTTTTTACCATATGATTGCTCTTCCAATTTGTGTTAAGCAGCAATAGAAATAAATATAGCTATATTCTATAAACTTTTGGTGTATTGTGTTTTCATTTTCATTATTTTCAAATATTTCCTACACAGTCTCTTGATTTCTGCTTAGTTTTAGTGATTTTTCAAGGGTGTGTTGACCGATGCCCACATATATGGAAAAATTCCAAATTTTCTTCTAAGTAATTTTCTTCTAATTGATTTCTAATATTTTATTGTGGTCAGAAAACTTATACTATGTATAATTTCAAACCTTTTCCATTGTCAAGAATTGATTTATGATCTACTCTACAGTAGAGCTTAAGAAATAGTCCACGTACAGCTGAAAAGAATGTGTTTTTGAGGTTGGTTAGAATGTTCTGGTAATTGTTAGATCTAATTTGTTCAGTTTTGCTCATCTTTTATATTAGTATTTGTTTTCTGACTATTTGTTCTGTCTATAATTGAAAGCAGAGTGCTGAAGTCATCAAGTACACCAACTAGTGTCATTACATTTTAGTTCTTCAGTTTTTGCATTATGTTTTTTGGGGACACTTTATAGTTAGATCATATGTATATTAAGTTTCTCTGATGCAATCACCTTTTATCATTTAAGAAATCCTACATTACTTCTAGTAGCAACTTTTAATTAAAGTCTATTTGTTCTGATATTAATAAGTTGCTTCTCATTAGGTGTTTTTTGCATAGTGTATCTTTTATTTTCAATCAACTGACTTGAGTGTCTGACTATAAATATGTTTTATAAACAAACTATAGTTTGATCATGTTTTTACCTACTCTTCAAATACCTGTCTTAATTGTAGCACTTGGTCAAGTTATTTAATTTAATTACTGATAAGCTGAATAGGTATTTTTGTGTCAAATAGATATCTTCTAGTTCAACATTTTAAATTCACTTATTGTTTCTTTGACTATTTTTTTTCCCACTGAGTGCTCTGGGAAATACAATCAACATTTTAACTTGAAGAATCTAGCTAAGATTGATACTAAAATTTTAATAGTATTTAAGAATTTTTCAAGACTATATAATCTCTTTCTTCCCATTGCTTTGGATGTTCTTATTATGTAAATTATATCTTCATATCTTATAAGCAAAGCAACAATTTTTAAATCATTATTTCATATAGTTATGTTTTAAACTAAAAAGGAAACTATAAAAAATACTTCAAAAATTCATTCACATTGTATTTTATATTTATTTCTGCAATTACCTTCACTCATGCTTTTTACTTTTTTGTGTGGATTTGAGTCCTTTCATTTCATCCTGTTGGACTCCTTTTAGTATTTCTTATGAGGCAATCTAAAAGTGATAAGTTATCTCAGATTTCTTAAAGCAGTAGGTTATACCTGTGATTTCTGGTTGTAATACCTGAAAGTAAGCTAATGATTACTTTAAAATTAAATGCAAATTTAAAATATCATTGCCATTATATAATTATTGTGGAAAACTGAAAATCAGCTATCATTTTTTAAATATTTATGAATAACAACTGAAATTTCAATCACTACATATTACTAATTTAAGGAGCTCATCTTAATGTATTCTGAATATGCGTCATTTTGTTAAACACTCTAGACAAATTACTTGTTCCAATTTAGAGATACAAGCTTTAACAATTAGATAAATTAGATAAAAATAATTGGAGAATTATTTGTATATGGAAACAAATCCCAAATCTGATCATTATTTTTGAATAGGTCATGGAAATAAATTAACTATTTAAAATATGTGTAGCTATTTAAGAGTTTTTAAAATGAAAAAGCAAGTTCAGCAAGGGAGAAAGAAGAAAATTATAAAGATTTAAAAAATATATATTTTGGAACCAAATAGCATTTTGATTTGAGTGCTTTCCTACAAAAATGAACAAACAGCATAAAAAGCCCCAAAGTAGAAAAAAACTGTAGGACAAAATACACTAAGGAACCAAATTATCCTTCTCAAAAAAATATACTAGCAAGTAAAACAAAAAAGAGTTCCATTTATATAAGTCAATGTGAAAACAAATTTGAAAAATTACTTTTTTATAATCTTAAGACTAGGTCATTTTCATCTCATAGTGCATGGGCCAGGATTTTTAAAACAATTTTTGATGGAGTCAACATTATCATCTTGATTATGTGACTTTAAGGCAAATGTTTTGCATATTTCACTATTAAGTGTTAAATTCACTATTTGTGATGGTTTTATCAATGCTCTTACCCGATAAATATTCCCTTACATGCATAGTTCACGGTACTTTTTGTCTCATTCCTTTAATGCACTGAACTTTTCTCCTGGATTGCGTCTGCTATGATCTTTCAACAAGTTAGTTCCTCAAGATAACTTTTTCCAATTGGACTTTGTTCCCATGTTATATATCCCAATGACACTCTTATCTCTCTCTGAACACTTTTCACAATTCTAATTTTTGTGAAAATACTGTCTTATTAGGTCTTTCATCCCATGAGCTCCAGGAGTTGGGGGACTATGTCTGATTGACTTTAGTTCTAGCAAAGAATTCTCACAGAATCTCTAGGTCATAGTGCTTTCTTGGTGGGAGCTTTGTGAAAAGTGAAAAACTAATTATAATAAAATAATCATTTATAATTCTTTTTTAAAATAGAATTTCTCAGACAGTTGCATGGGGAAGGAGCATTTTAACTAGTTTCTCCTCCATGCCATGGTTCCTTCTAAGAGGTCTATCCTTTCATGTTAATCTATTTATTTATTTTAACTGCATCTTCTCACTTAATCTATTTTAAACTGAACCTTCCCACTTAATTTATTTCAAATTGTACCTTCCCATTCTCTTACTTTCATCTTATTCCTTGATTTATTTTTCATTTTAATCATCAACTGACATCCTAGATATTTATTTCACTGTCCACAAGCAGAATGTAAGCATAATAAGAGGGTGGATTTGGTTTGTTTTCTTCATCATGGTATCACCCAAGCCTAGGATAATGTTTCAAAGCTTCTCAGTAACTACTTTATAATGAACCATGAAAAATCAAAATGGAGTCTTTGAATGTCAGATTCTTAAATGATGACGTACTGGAAAACGAAAATGTGAATATATGATTTTGCACCTTTGTATCCTTCCTATTATTATGATTCCTTCCTAAAAGGTCTCGCCTGATATAACCATAATTTCAGAGAATTTGGCCACAGATGTTTACAGTGTATCTTTCATGGGATACTTCTTTATCCTGGCAGACAACTTGCAACCTAAGAATCAACACATGGCCATGGGTCTTTTTCTTATTTTACTGAAACATGTCTTGTGCCTCTTTTTTGAGCATGTATTCAAGGTAGTCACTCTTTAGGAATGATTCTTAATTATAAAAAGATTAGGCTCAGGTTTGTGTGCACAAGTATCTTGTGTGTGTGTGTGTGTGCATGCGCTTGCATGCATGTAGACTCAATGAAGTAAAATAAAAATGAAGTGGAAGACATTTGTCACTCTCTGGTAACAGAGTGTTCAGTGGTGGCAACAGAAGACTGATGCTGAGATTTGAGGTGGCAGAGAGTTGGCAAGGAGAGAGAAGACCTGTGGGAGTATGACTCCATTAAGGTCCATGTGCATTGCACATTAGACTCTCTGGAAACTTTCACATGAAAAGAGAACATATCTATATGATTCTGCCATTGATCACTAGTTTTCAAAATAGTCAGAAGCTAGATGTGTTGAGTTGTAGCGCAGGAAGATAAGAAGCAAGCAAGATATTTCTCATCATCATCATCATCTTATTATTATTATTATTACTATTATTATTTTGGTACTGGGAATTGAACTCATGACCTTGTGCTTGCCAGGCAGGTGCTGTGCCACTGAACCCTAAACAAGATATTTCTCAGACAGCTGCATGGGGAGGGAGGATTTTAATGCGGTCACAGGTGGCAGATCACATTTAGGTGAGTTTTAATAAACTTATTCCAGACCAAGGCTGCAAATGTATAACACAAATGCTCTCCTTTCCACCAATTCTGGAAAAAGAACTGGTAATTATATAATACTCAAATACATTGAGTATTTTTGTTATATTCTGGCTAATGATAGATAAGAACAATAACAATGTTTAAACTATAGAGCCCTAGCTGATATACATAAAGAGATTGAAAAAAAAGAGAAAAGAAAAAGAAAGAATGATGGCATAGCTTAGCTCTTGATGATGAGTTTTTGCATTGGAATTTGAATGTAGATAAGAGAATTTCAGAATTCAGGGAAAAACCTTGTGAAGAGACAGTGACAAAGAGATATTACTCTGTGCATTACCCAAAGATACCGTTTTTTTTTTTTAGTGTTTCCTCATGATTCTTAAGTAAAGATTCAACAAACTTACAATGTGCTAATTTTATTTTGCAAACTGAGAGCAAGTCCACTCCATGACAGGACTCCATGGACCTGTGGTTCTATTTGGGTTGATGATGAAGCTTAACCTCTGTGATAGTGAACTTAAAAGTCCTGAGTTTTCTCTCCAATTGAAATTGTGATATAGGCTTGAGCCAAGGGTTTATTTTTATCAAACTTTCAGATTTTTTGAAAAAGCAGGCTGTGGTGTTGGTAAACTTCTCCACCTGTGATCGTTCATGAAAAAAAATCATGTAAATGTACATGCACACATAAAAAAGGGAAAAGAGAATAAAATGTACTGATGCTTTCACTGAGGTTAAAATTATTGTACAAACGATGTGCTGCTGGAGCTGAATGTTCCATAGGAAGAACAGATACTAAAATCTCTCTATGTGTCCACCAGATAGAAGTCTTAAAAATCCTCATTTCACATTTACCGCCTGGGATTATGTAACCCAAACTCCAAAGAGCTCCTGTTCCTTCAAAATTTAAGGTCATGTTGGGAAGTTGGAAGATTGACTTCATCCCCCCTGGGTTAATTCAAAGTTCCTGATTCCCCAAGTGAAACTGATCCTGTGGAATGGGAATTGCCATGAGATTTACAAATAAGCAAGTGGTGGAGCTACTGACATAGGCTAGTTGCTGACAGAGGCTTGAGAAACTGCAGAAGGAATCACACCAGTGAATGATAAAAAGTATTTGGTTACAAGAAGATCTTTAATAGCAAAAAAGGAGAAAGTTTCAGGTACTGGGACATTTTATGACTGGGCCTGTTAATTTTAATTATCAATTTGATGAGATTAAGAGACTCCTGGAGAGGTGACTGGATCATGGAGCACCTATACTCATTGATGGATTAATCCAATAATATTTGACTGTGCAGTCAAGAGGTGAGGTCACACTGGAGGAGGTCACTGAGATGGTGCCTTTGAATAGTGGATCTCTCCCTGGAGCGCTTCTCCTGTGTTCTGCTTCCTCTCAGCCATGAAGCAAACAGCTCTGTTCTACCATGCCTTTATACAGTGATGTTCCTGCCTTGGAGACGATGGATCACGGGTTGAAACCTCTGAAACTGGAAATTCACCTAAATCTCCTCCCTTAAATTGTGGTGTCTGGTATTTTATCTCAGTGTCAGGAAAACTGGCCAAGGCAATTTGCCTTGTTCTGCAGAGTCTGACTTTGCTATTAGTTTTTAGATCTCCTGTTCTGGGTTCTTTGATAGAATCTTAGAGCTGGGCACTTGTTGGATTTTAAATGATCCTTCAGTAAAGAAGGAAAATATTCATGTTTGCATTAAAATCTAAGCTTTGCTGCAAAGATTTATCATGAATCAATATGGTGAGCTCAGAAATTATGATAGACTGGAGAAAATTCATGGAAGAGTGATCTTTGCTATTATTTGTTAAACATTCTGAATTTTATAACAAAACCATAGGAAAACTTTGAATATTATTTGTTAGCACTGAATTTATCAGTGTTAAGGAGGGGAAAGAAACCCCCTTAATTGGCCTCTGAAATTTAGATTGAGTAATAATATTGAGCTTTTGTATCCTAAACAGTCTTTAAAACCAGACTTTATGCAGGTAGCCTCTGGCTCCTCCATGAGAATGGTGCTGGTGTACAGAGAGTAG
>RJWT010040851.1:0-12594 GCA_004365215.1 Cuniculus paca
GGTCCTCAACAGATTGGATAATACCCACCCATACCCACATGGGGAAAGGTGATCTTCATTTAGTCTACCAGTTCAAATGCTAATTCCTTCTGGAAATACTCTAAGAGACACATGCAGAAATAATATTTGTCCAGCTTTTAGCCTTGTCAAGTTGACATATAATTTAATCATTACCCTTGGATTTGGACATCTGGACCTCAACATCTGTGGGAGCCTCATTGCAGCCCACTAGGATAGCCAAGGTAGAGCCAACCAACTGTACAACTTGATGCCAACTCTATCAACCATAGTATGAATGTTGATTTCCAGGGTTGTAAACTTGTAGCCTATTCCACTGATGAGACCCACAGAAATAACAGAGAACAGGAAGAATTATCAAGTCTGGACCCTAGCCAAGGGGTTTAATGTTTAATGCAGAAGTTCAATTCATTTAGAAACTGCATCCTCAAACTGGAAATCGAGATTAAAAATTCAAGCAAAATCTATTCCATAGCTATGACCAGGTGAGACACAGAAAAATACTTACAAAGTTGCTTACAAACAAAGAAATAGTGAATGTAGGCATTATGGTTCATGCAGAAAGGCCTTGTCCCTCCAACAAAAGTATAAACATCTCAAGGGAAAGAGACGTTCTTTGCTGACTTTCCAGACGGAACCAACTAAATTTTCATATTGCCTTCTCTACTCTGTCTGAAACAAACTATTAGACTTCACGGAGGTTTTCCTTTTGTCTATAAAATGAGAACAGTAATATCTACCTCACAGGATCAATGTGATGATGGCTAAATGAAAATCTCCTGGCACAGTGCCTGCCATGCAGTATGCATTAATGTGGGGAGTGACAGAAGTTGGAGATTTATCACACGCATGGGGTTAAAGCAAAGCCAGCCCCAAGAACACGGAGTGACCAAGGCAAGCCACATGAGCAAGCTGTTCCAGCTCTGAGAATGCAAGGTGTCTGAGGTGAGCCAAGAAAACAATTTGCTAGGCAGAGGGTTTTCAACCTCCAAAGTGTGTAAATAGACACGCTGTAGTCATTGGGTAGTTCTTTCTGTCCCACCAGGAGAGGAGGCTCCCCTTTACCTCAGCTTTCTATATCTTAATCCTTGTTTTTCTTCATTCTCCACTGTCTTCCCTCTGGAGTTTCAAGAGCTGGGACCAATGCAACACATTAATACTTTCTTAATGCTAGGATAAAATACCCAACCACCAAAACTTAAAGGAGGAGGGGTTTAGTTTTTGCTCACAGTTTCAGTGAGTTCAGTCCATGGTTGACTGGCTTCAAGGCAGAAATTGCACAGTGAAAGGGTACATGGTGAAAAGCTGTTCACCCCATGGCAGCCTGAAAGCAGAAAGAAAAGGGAGGAGTTGGGGACAAAAATACTCCCTTCCAGGTCATGGCCCCAGTGATCTGCCTCTAACCAGGTCCCTGCCTCCTACCAGCAATCGGCTATGAACTCATCAATGGATGAATGCACTATGAGTAAAGCACTCCCATGATCCAGTCATCTTCCAAACAGATGAGACTTTTGGGGATCATTTTAGAACTAAAGCATAACAAAATAATTCTTAAAAAACACAGCAGCTACTATTATAAATTTACTTTTCATAGTCTTCAAGACAAGCATGTTATCTTCACTTCAAAAGCTCATATTATGAAGTCCTTAGAGAAAGACTAGGTCAGAATGTATGTTTTAATATCCTGAGTTAACATTAAAGGCCATTAATTTACTCTGTTCAAAAACTTCTAATTGTATCTAATTTTGCAAAATTAAGTTTTTGTCTTGTCAGTCAAACCAAATATGATACTACCTCAACTTCTCCTCACGTGGTTCTTCTCAGCTGTCCCAGTATCACACCCAGTCTTGACTAGCTGCTGCTCCCCTAAATACTACTCATTACTTCCTGTCTGTGGTCATGCTACCTAGATATTTAAGCTTTCCTATTCACCACCCTCTAGGTACCTGCAATTCTACTTTTGTAGTGGCTCACTTTTGCCTTCCTCATTCTATCTAGAAAACTGATGCATATGTTAATTTTTAAAAATAAACGAAGTGGATTTATTTGTGTCTTCTCAGGGTTTAAATTAGATGCCTTCCTGAATATCTGCTTGTAAAAATGCAGTTTTTCTTTTTTAAGAGTCTACAGTTAGTTCTGGATTAACCTTTCCAAAGTACTAGCACCCTTTATCCTACTCTTCTCTGTATAAACAATTACTTCAGATTGAATTTCCAAGCCTCACCCATAAAATAAGTCACTCACAAGGTATTTTTTGGTTTCAACATAGTTGAGAATTTTTAAACTCTCCAAATTTGAAAGGGAACAGTTTATTTCCAAAATCAAAAACAAAAAAAGCCCCTGTTAATTCATTTGGAAGGATCCACTGGTATTTCAAATTTCAAAGTATTTCTACAAAGCAATATTTTGCTATACTTTTCAAATACTAAATTCTATTTCATGCAACCATCAGCATACACATGTATTCCTAATCTCTTAATTTAAAAAAGAAAAAAACTTACTTGGCTACAAACTTCCAAGAAGAGTTTTTTTCTAGTCTAGACCTCAACTTCTGCATAACATACTCTAAATATGCTTCAGCCTGAACCGTATTTCAAAGATTCTTTTACCATGATCTCCATATATTCAAATTCACAGGTCGCCTCTCTAAATACTACTGCTCCCCTAAATACTACTCAGCAGCAATACAACCAGTTGCTGGCACTGTCCTTTGTGAAACATTTCTTCTTGGCTTCGGTGATGTCACAATCTTGGTTCTCCTTTTTCTCACTGACTTGCTCTTTTTCATACATTTTTGTTGATGAGTCCTCTTCTCTCCAACATCTATATGGAATGAATAGAGCTCTTTCCAAAACCCTTTTAGACCTCATCTATGATGATCAAGTCATGTCTAATCTTTATCCTACCTGAGAACCACAGGTGGACTTTCAATCATACTTAAAGTAAAATCTGAACTTGGCAAAGCCTTCCGTAATTCAACCCTGCTTACTTCTCTGATCTTATCTCTCACTGCTGTACCTGCATCCACTCCATTCCTGCCATATGCCATAAAAACAATGCACTGAGATTATTTCAACCCAAAGGACTTTACACTAGCTTGTCTCTTGTCCTTTTATTTGAAATAGTCTTCCTTTCTTTCTTTTTTTTTTTTGTTTTTGCTTAACTGTATATTAATTGCTATTTTACAGTACTTGACAGTAACACTTACCAACAATTATTTTTCCATCCAATTACCCTGGCACCTGTTATATCAAATTCTGTGTTGCCCCTCTGTCTTTGCTTAAATCTTATCTCAGAATGTAACTTCCAAGTAAGCAGGATCATCACTACACACATGGCTTCCAAGCCATCTTCAACACAAGGCAGGAGGTTCATATTAGTCTATGCCCCTTTACACACACACACACACACACACACACACACACACCACATCCTTTTGTGTCCACAATTCATGATTCAGCTTTTATGGGGAAGGAAGTAGAGATAAGAATTCAAAATTCAGGCCTGTAGGCACCACCCTGATGGGCATGGTATATAAGAATAACCTAGCAGGGGAAAGGAAATTGTGATCACAGTCTTAAGGAATGTAGTGGGACAGTTCTTTCCAAAACAGCCCGAGGGCTGTCTTCCAAAGAAAGCAGGAAATCATCACAGAGAGACATTCCGCTTTCTAGGTGGTCAAGCAAGTGTCTGGCCCTCTTCTCAGCCCCTCCCCACCCACCTGAGACCTAGGTCATTTCATGTATTAAAAGCTAATAGCTCCAACCAGTACCAAATTTCTTTGCATTTTTCCTTCCCCTCAACAGTTTTCAACAAAAGCTTTAATGGAGTAGCATAAGAGAAGAGAAATAAATTCCCAGTCAAGCAATGACTGGAGATACTTCGGAAATACCAAGAGACAAGTAGACATATCAGAAAACAAAATCAGGAAAAATGATGGAGGGAAATACATTCACTTAAATATGGATATTTTTCCTTTTTAAACTCTTCAAACCCTTATCCTTAGGTCTTTAACAATGTTCTCTTAGACCCCACTAGCACTGAGGGGACAATGACCAAATTTCATTTTTAACTCCTGAAACAGAGAAACACAGTGCTTCTAGTAAATGAATCATTATAGCTATGGACTGAAATCTTTCAGAAAATATGATGATAGGTCTCAGATTAGTTTTTCTTCTATTCCCAATAAAACAAAGGGGATTTTCTGACATGTTTCACTTATACTACTTTCATGAGGGGAAAGTAGTTTCACTTATACTACTTTCACCAAGAGGGGAAAGGCCAATTTTTAAACAATATTAAATATTTGAAAGCTGGGTAGTGTTGCTAGTTTTTCAAGTTTTGAGAAGTAAATAAATAGTAAATAAGAGCAATTATTGAACATGTAAATACTATTTTCTATAATTTTTGTACAAAATGCAAATATTCTCACATTTTACTTATATTTTTCCATAAATTTATTGCCTTACATTCTTCTAGGAAAAGGAAACATTTCATCAAAAAGAACAATATGAAAATAATGTATTATTTTAATGGACATGCTTGCAAATTTCCATCTTCTGCATTTTAAGTCATTCAAACATACTCTACATATAAGAAATGGTGTTCAAACACTTAATAAAAAACATAAAGAAATCTCAATAAATTGTACTAAGCAACTAGATTAACAATGAGATTTTTTTCCGCAGCTACTCACTATGTTATCCTGATACTCCTCTTTCACTATTTACCCATGCGTCCTTTGTCTCTAATTACGTAATTGTACCTATTGTGGAAGGTAATGCCAAATGTTTAAGTGGTAATATCACTATAAATTATCTTCTTACACAGATTCCTCAATATTCAGGGTGTTAAATAGTATATTTATGTCCGTCATGGAGAGCAAATAAATATTTGTTTTAGACAGCCTTTGTTTGTCTGCTTTTTCTCTTATGACAGAAAGTTTTAATGCAGATGGAATCAAAACAGGTTCCAAGCACAATCCAGTCTTGTATCATTACAGGTTGTTAGTGTGAAAATATGAGTCCTGATGGAGTCTTCTGGTATGACATAAAATTAAGCTCTAAACTGTACTTGCTGGGTCATATTTTTAATATGTGACACATACATGTGTATGTGTCACATGTGTATGTGTCACATATTAAAAATATGTGACAAGACTCTGTGTCAAGTGTGTCAAAACTCATTCCTGTTCATTCTATTGAGTAGTCTGCAATTTCATCAGGTTAGTAGCCAACAGTGTTAAGCAATATATAGCAAAAAGCAATACTCACTCACTCTTTTTGTTTTTTTGTTTTTTTTTTTTTTGGCACCGGGGATTGAACTCATGACCTTGCGCCCACCGGGCAGGCACTTAGACCGCTGAGCTAGATCCCCAGCCCTGTTTTTGAGACAGGGTCTCACTATGCCATTCAGGCTGGCCTTGAGCTCACTTTGTAGCCCAGGCTGGTCTCGAACTCACAACGATCCACCTGTCTCAGCCTCCCAAGTGCTGGGATTACAGGCGTGAGCCACCACGCCCAGCTGCAATGCTCACTCTTACAATGCCATATTTTTCCAAAGTTATTTAGCCTACATGCTTACCAATACTAGATGATTATTTTACCTCTGCTTAAGTCAAAGCCAAGAGAACAGATTCCCCAAGACAGGCAATGATGGCATAGTAACCAAACCAAAAGTTAAAAGGAAAATCATGTGGTTTACATAGTTTTAAAATATTACTTTAATTCTATAATTATATTAGCTTTCTCATTGCTGAACACAACACCCAACACTCACAATTTAAAGGAAGAAAAGTTGAATTTAGGTTCATGGTTGGCAGGAATTCATTGTCAGCTGGCTACAAGGCAGAAAAATCATGACAAAAGGGTATGGTGGAGCAAAACTGCTTTGCTCATGGCAACTGGGCAGCGGAAAAGGGAGAAGAGCCCCTGAAAGGAACTGACAAAACACCATTGAGAGCACCCAAGGCCACAACTCTGTGACCTACTCAGTCGTACCCATGAATGTGCTCTACTAATCTGCCAGGTGTTTCTTAATCCAGTGAAGTTGATAAATCAGAGTTAGCAGTCACAAGAATCATTTTAGATTTTCAGCAAAGTAGCAAAACTAATACATGCAGTGAGTTCCCAAGCAACTTGCATTCAGTTTTCACTAGTGTTGATAGCCTTAATGCATTCGTGATAACTAATAAGCCAACCTCTACACATTACTACTACATACAGTCCAAACTTAGATTTTTTATTCCTTTTGTTTTGTTTTGTTTTAAGATCTCATCCAGTATATCAGGCTGCAAAGTCATCATGTCTGCTTAGGCTCCTCTTGGTTGTGACATTTTTTCAGATTTCTTTTAGCTTTGGTCACCCTGACAGTTTTTAGCAGTACTGCTCAGACATTTAGGGGATTGTTCCTCTGTTTGGATTTTTGTGATGTCTCTCTCATGATTAAAGAGGATTTATGGGTTTGGAGGAGGACGATCTCAAAAGAAAGTGCCACTGGTGTCACATCACATCATCACATCATATCACATAGGCCCAGCGTGACTTATTATCATTGCTAGCTAAGTCAGTGTGTCACAAGCTGTTTTCCCACTGTAAAGCTACTTTTCCCTCAGCTTTTCACACTGCTCTTTGGAATGAAGTTATTATGTGCAGTCCATATCTAAGGAAGGTGGAGTTGTGCTCCACTTCTCAGGATGTGCTCAGGATACTAACATGTTAGTTGGCATTCTTCTGCACAGAAAATACTGTCTATTTGTATCATATTTATTCGGTGTTGAATTATTTATTTATATCACTATAGGCTCATAGACATTCATTTTATGATATGTATTTTATATTCACTTAATTCAATACTATGTTATTCTTTTTTGGGGGGGCTCTAATTTTTCCATTGAGTGCTTTTTCTATCGGTTCCTGTGTCTCTTAGATATAAACTTCCTATTATTTTTTGAGTAATTCCTAACTCTCTGATACTAAAAGATGCTCCAGTTTTATATTTTACATTTTTTGCTAGAAATCAGCTATTTCTCCAAGGACCTCCCCCACACACACACATTTCCTTTTGTGGAGAACTGTATTTAAGCACAGTGGTTTATATTTTAAATAAGGTCTAAGCTTGATTTTTTTAAACTTGGGCAGAGGATTCTTGTTTTATTTGTACAGTTTATTCAAAATACCTTCAGGCTAAATGCTAAAGGTTTGCCCAGTCTGTGTTCATCATTCAAACTTCCTTCCCTTCCCCTTTCCTCAAAATGATGCCTCAGTCTTTCTCTTTAAAGTTCTTTTCTTAAGAGATTTCTAATCTCTCTGGGGATCTAGTTCAGTGACCTAAGTGCCTGCCTGGCAAGCGTGAGGTCGTGAGTTCAATCCCTGGTGCCACAAAAAAAAAAAAAATTTCTAATCTACAACTAAGACTCTCCCAAGCATACTGCTCTGATTCCTTTACCATTCCCACCCATGAGAAAGTCCTGAGGTTCCATCCACCTCCCCTTCAACACTTCCCATCTGTATATCTCAGAACACTGGGAGCCATTCCTATGTATGCCCAAGAGAAACAGTGCGTACCCAAGTTTAGACAGTGAAGACTGAGAATGAGAAATTATTTGAGAGTGAAGATCTCTTCAACACAATGGTAGTCGGTTTTTATCCACAGAGTAGGAGAATAGATGATGATAAGAATTAGATGAGCACTCTACAACCTCAAGTGACAGGTGAGACATCTGTGGCGTGTCCTTGGAACCCTCAGCGGAGTATCTTCATGGACTTGGGACCTGTGCAATAACGTAGGGATCGTGCTTATAAATGCCTTGTACTTGTTTTAATATTTCTGTGGTGTTGTCTTGAAATTCTCAATAATTTTTCAACAGAAGGTCCTACATTTTCATTTTTTAACTAGCTGGAAAATTACATAGACAGCTCTAGCCTATGGTCAGGGTAGCCTTGAGCATCTCATCACCTTGAGACTTCAGACCCAGTCTTCAGGAAAATAAGGTACATCAGGACTCCACATAGAGTTCCAGAATTCATAATATTCTGATTATAATTTGTATCAATAACAGTACCAACTTTCATTTAAGTAGTGCCCAATAAGTTCCAGCCACTTAATTAAGTACCAAGTAGACCAAGGTATGAACTTTCCCAGGTACATTCAGCCCTACTTTCTCCCTGGGCCTTTGCTTGCTCAATAAAAAAATCCACCCTCCATTGACAAAGTCAGGTGTTAACCTTCCCTGAGGTAAGATTGAGCTCTGACGTAGGTGTGGCAGCTCCAAAAGCAAGGTCCAGGCAAGCCAGACTCCTCTAGGAGCTGGCTTCTCACACCACTTCTGGGCTCAAAAGAGTCACCACAGGATATGGGATCTGTCCACCCCAGTGCCAGCCTGGAAGAACACAACTCAAAGTGCAATGGAGTTAATGCTTCATGACCTGAAGATTAACAAATGACAAGCAGGATACCAGAGGAGAATAATGTTATTGCTATTGTTATTGTTGTTATTATTATTAGGAAACACCTCAGAGAGATTGCGCTTGCCCACATTCATATGACTAGCAAGTAAAGAGTTAGACTGAGAAGCCAGGTCTTTCCGACTCTCAAGTCTACGTTCCTAACCACAATGGTATATATTTTCATGTGCACTGGAAATAGGTTGTTAGTTTAGTAAGGTGGTCACAGTGAGAATGTGATCCCCAAGGAGTTAAACTGAATTAGACAATATTTCCTAAGTACTTGCAATGTACAAGAAATCATTCAAAAGTTTCTGTATCACTGAATCCTCATATTAATCTTATGAAGGAACACTTATTATACCTGTTTTATAGATGAGGCACAAAGAAGGTCGGTAACTTGCCAGAGGCCTTGTAGTCACTGTGTGGCTCACCAGAAATGAACTCTCGTCTGTCTACAGAGCCCATGCTCTGACTATGATGCCATCAGGTGCTCTGCCAGGGTGAGTGAGGGGTGCAATCTCGACATGTGAACAGCCACCGACAGAAGCACCCTTGTTTGTGTCTGGGGCATTCTTGGGAGTAGGACATATAGTACTTCCACGCTGGTCATTATGGGCCGCCCTCAGGTGGATTGATACGTGTACCTAGCAGCAAGTGTTTATCATACGTTTGGCATCAATAAGCGGAAGTTGAGAAAGAGATTCAAATAATTTCAGGAAGGAAAACCATGATTTTTTTTAAGGGTAGGGGGCATTACAAGTGGAGAAATGGTACATCTAAAGTTGACTTGTATAAATCCTTTGGAGAAGTAAATTGTTCTGTGTTAGAACTCTGCAATGATAAAGTACACAAATAAGAGTAACATTAGGGTTTAACTTTTAACTCGATCTTTAAAATAATTAAAAAGTTTCTAAAGTTTCTAAAAAGGAAGTTATGGGAACAAAAAGCTCTTCAGTATGAGAAAGTCTGCAGCTCTGCAGAGTCACAGACGGTAGCTATGGCATAAACCATGAGACTGCTTTGCAGAAAGTTGGGAAGCACAGTAACTGAGGCACATGCTGGATTCTAGAGTGAGGCGCTTACATGTGAGTCATGACCCCAGGATCTCAGCTCTGTGGACTTGCCCAGGCTACTCAACTCTCCAAGCCTTGTATTCTTCTTCTACATGATGATTTAATTACCAATCACATAGGTGCAACTGTCATGAAGATTAATTAAATTAATTGTATGATGTACTTAGCAATGCCTGCCAGAGTAAGTATTCCATGTTAACTCTGGTTCTTTAGCCATAAACGAAGTATATGAGACCTGGTGAAATCATGTGATTTACCCAGGTGATTGTTTAAAATTAATGTCTTTCACTCCAGGTTTCCATTTCTAGACAGTGGAATATATAAAGATTTGTTAAAATATAGTCTCTAAATTAAAGGGGGTGTAAAATGAGTGTGGCATAAGAAAGAATACATACTTTTGTTGCAGCATCCAGCTTAAAATTCCAAACCTGCTCCTTATAGCTATTTGCTCTAGGACAGGTGGGTTTTTTTGTTTCAATCTTTAACTTACAAACTCCATTAAGTAGATTACTGTATCTCTCATGTAAATATAGCCAAGTATGCAGCAGGTCTTCAATGTTTTTTTTTTCTTTTTGAAAAAAATAAAATAAAATTGAGTTCATGTCATGACAACTCTCCCTAATTTCTCCTCTTGCCAAAAAGGAAGTGGAAAGGAAATACTGTAAAATGTAGAGTATGCATTTAAAACTTGTTTTGAAACTATTTTGTAAGATTGTGTAATCCCTTGAAATAATAGAAAATACTCTCAGATGTCACGAAAGCGTGACTGGGATACACCACCCTTATATAAGGAAGCTCTTCTCGGTAAATCACAAGGAAGCCTGCCTGAGGTGCAGGACAGAACTGCCCTGTAAGTGGTCACGGCTTCATGCTGCCCCCTCCAAGAGCCTCTTGGTGTGAGCATCACAGCAAATGTCAATACCTTAGTTACAAGGAAGCTGGTAGCAATAAGATTTCAGACTAGTATACTCAAATATTAACCTAAAAGTGTTATTGAACAGTGATCTACTAGTTTGCATTTATCCACAGCAATTGAGAAATGTACTGGCAAAAGACATTCAGATATAATTCAAAAAATTCATTTTGCAGTTTACTGCCTTTTCCCCTTCATTCATTTTTAAGTGTTGCTAACAAGAGGAAAAACTGGACTAATTTTTACTTCCACTTCCATCTCTTTCCTTTCTCTTTCCTCTTTCAAAAATGTTCACAAACAACAAAGCAAACCCACAAAAAGAAAATAAGAGGCAAGAAGCAGAGTATGAGTATTCAGACTAGATAACTAGGCCTGGGAGAGTGTAACACTGGAAATTTTAGCTATGCGTCATCATTGGCTGGTTCACTAACCAAGAAAAGAGAAAATTACTGTTCGAGGGAAGTTTTTTACTATTTCTTTGTCTCTCTCATGCAACATCTATCTCTCACATAGCTATTTTTCCTGACCAGAAGGTGTCTCTTTGTCCTCTATTAACCTGAAGTTTCATCTGTCCTATCCCTGTTCTCACAAGGATTTTAAGTTTATTACGTAAAAAATTTCCAAATATCCACTGAAAAGAGGAAGACAGTCTATTAAAGGGAACTCACTACCACGGGACAAGTCACAAGCAGCATCCTGAGCATTCTTGGGCTCTAGGTCATTTGAGCCTCTACAGCTGATGAGGGAGATGCCGAGAAAAATATGGGTCATCTGATGAAAGAAATTAAAAAGCAAAACTAGTGATCCATGTAATGTGCCTGCTTTACAACAGAATGAACCTCAAGGCCCTTTAAGTTGAAAACATCTGGTGGAACATAGCTTCTAGGTGTTTTGGTGGCTTTTGGAATTCTGAAGAGGTGTGTGTGTGTGTGTGTGTGTGTGTGTGTATTCTTAAACTATTTGTGTCTCATTTGTGATGGATTATTCTGAAAGTGCAGGTCTTTATGTTTGAATAGTAAGTACTGCCAGAGGCTAGAAAAGCAAAGGCTTTTATTTTTTGGGACATTTTTTGTAAAGGAAATGCATGTGAAGTAGATTATTTTGGGAATACAGCAATATTAATGACCAAGTTGTGACAATGAAAACACTATATAAGAAGTTTTCAAAGTTAGTATATCCTATTTTAAATATTTTTTTTGCACTTTACCTTCAACTCATTTTATCTTCATGCAAAGTAAATCACCAAATTAAGAAGTCAAATAATGTTCACAGAACTCAAAGGCATCTTTAAGGATTAACATTGCTTTGTTTTTCAAACATAACACAATTTGGGAAAGAAAAAAGAAAGAAGATATGTGAATGAAAGCCACCAGGAAAATGGGTGGCACATGGCCATTTAGCTAGAACTGAAACACTAACAAAATCTAACAAAATGCTCACAAAGTACTTTCATATACATTATTTCACACCAACTGGTTGAAGCAGAGAATATCTTGTTCTCAACGATGAGGAGGCTTAGACAAGAGTGTTATCTGCCCAGGATCATGCAGCTAATACACAAATAGTAGAACTAGTATATACATCATCTTCATTGTCATAGTCTTTGTCCTCATATCGGATCTGCAGTTTTTCTCTGAGGGCATGACTAACAGCTATACTATTCTCTTGCCCAGGATTTTCAGACATCACAGTCACAAACTCAAGTACTGCTTAATCCAGTGAAGGAAGAAGATACTTTCTAGATAGGGGAAAATATATTATTATTTCTTTTTTTACTACTTATTGTATATATGAACCTAAGCTCTGATGGATAGGTAATAAGGCATTAACAATTCAAAATCACTCACAATGTGTATGTAGACTGTTTGAAAAATAAAACAACCACAACAGTAGTGATACGGCACTGTGATGTGCCAGGCTTCTCTTTTGTGCCTTACACTCTATAAGATAAGAACCAAGACTATCTTTGTTTTAGAAATGAGGAAATTGTGACAACAAAGTTCAATAACTTGTGCAGTCACAAGGCTAGTAAACAGTAGCACCCTGGAAAAGTCTATCTCTAAGTCCTCTTTGGAATAATATACCATGTAATTTTATGTGTCTGTAGTTTTAAAAATGATAATTCTAGGCAATTTTATTATCA
>RJWT010040852.1:0-12428 GCA_004365215.1 Cuniculus paca
GCACAGCCACACCTCTCTGCTGTGAAGCGACACCTCTTCTGTACCAACCCCAACATGGCTTTGCTTCCCTGTCATCGGGCCCCACATGGCCCACTGCCTTCTTTCTGGCCCAAGGAAAACACAGTTCTGTCTGCCTAGGAAAAAGCTCCAATCTAAGCCTGATTTAAACTCCAGCACCTTTTACCATTGCTTCTTTTGCCAAATGAATCACAAACTGGGAGACCATTTAGCAAATGCCAGCTCATTGCATTCCGTCCTCGAACTGAGTTAGAGTACTTCCCCGGGGCAACAGCAGCAATGGGCTTGTGATGGGGCTCAGTGATTCAGTTCCGACATTGCTTAGAGCCACCAGCACATGGCGATAACAAAAAGCAGACTAACTTACACAGGCTTCATTATTGCTTCTCAATTCTCTAGGCTATGCACGCCATCCCTGCCTGCACCTGGTAGATTGCTCCCTCTGGCCTCTGTCCCTTGGCTGGCCACTGTCTGGGAGGTTATGCTGTGACTTCTGCAGGCAGTGCTTCAGTCAGCAAACTGCCTGCCCCTCAGACATTTCCCTAGTGTCATGCAAAAAGTTGCCTGGGCACTCATCAGATCACAGCGGGTTTTATTTTTTAAAGATCAGAGCTCAAATGTCTATCAGACTAAATCAAATTATATTTTCCTTTTCGAAATAAATGCTTAACTTTCACTTACCTGCACCACGTTACAACTTTAATTGTTCTTCCATACATGGAAGGATCCTCTTTCTATAAATCTGTGAGCCATATGATCAACTCAAAACACACAGCTGGCAGAACCTGTGCCGTTCCTATCTCCCCAGAGAAAGCCAATCCACTTACTTCCTATGGTACTGGGATTTTCCAGCGTATTTTTTCCCAATGCCTCCTTCAGATAAGCCATATAGCCCAGCAATTCATGGGCTTCCTTTAGGGAAGAGCTAAAGAAAACAAGACCCCGGCCCAGAGTCACTGTCCAACTGTAAATGCATACCCAGTGGGCTTTTGCTTACTTGGGCTGGAATTCTCGATCTGCTTTAATGTCCTCAGAACTTTGTGTATGTCCTTCATGCTGGTGTCTTTCTGGCTGTATAAAAGAAGCCTCCGAGCATCTGAGAACAGGCGAGACACGCTGTAAAGGGCGCAAGGAAAGGAGAAAAGCTCGGCTTAGGTCGGTTGCCTCTCTCACTTTGAGAAAGTGACTGCCAAGTCCACCTGCCCAGCCTGGTTTCCTACTCATCACAGGCCATTCCTGTCTGTTCCTCTTGCTCCCTTTGTCTATTCTCACTGAGAACCTATTTACCCCACCCCCTGTCCATGCATCATCTTTGCCTCAAATGCCCTTCCTGTAGGTCTATACACTTGATTCGCCCTCCAGGCCCAGTTTAACACACACACACACACACACACACACACACACGCACACATGCACACAGGCGTATACACACACACCTAAAGCAGACTTATCTACTGAGGCACAGTACGCCAGTGCCTAGAACCCAGGATATGTTAGAAACCCATGCAAACATTTTCATCTTTTAAAAACTCGGAGTTAAAAATAAATCTCATAAGCATGCATATATAGTAATGAATCTGCCATGGATTGTTCTCGTCTTTACACTCAGTCACAAAATGCACTTCTTAATATTTTTGGATGGAAGAAAAGGCCCACAAAGGCTCCAAGGCTTGTACTCCATGAACTCTACAAGATAGCCCTGCCTGCCTCAGCTGCACACCCTCAGAACTGTCCTGAAGCAGATCCTACTTGGCATGATTCTGTGCACTTAAAGACTCTTCAGTGACTCACTTGGCAGAACTTGAAAAGGCCGCTACGTAGGTTCAACATCAAAGCTAAGAGCTAGCATCACAAAAGCACAGAAAGCAGCCTCCTGCTCTCAAGGAGCTCCCAGCCAGGGGAAAAAAGACCTATAGATGGGGTTGCCGTTGATGTCTGACAGGATAAGGCAGTGACCTGAGAGAAGAGGACAGACACGCTCAGGCTGGGCCATAAGCTCCCCGAAGGCTGCAGCCCTGCCAGTGCCTGTCCTTGTACTACTCAGATGCCAGTTCTGAGAACTTGACTCCCCCATTTCTGATGTGTTGTAAATGCTTGCTGAGTGAGTGGACTGATTATTAGGCAGTGTCCTGTGTCTCCCTTTCCTTCTTATTAGCCAGTTTTTGGAGGAGCAGCCTCCAACCAAACAGCTTTTGGTTGCATATCATTGTTACTCCTAAAATGCAACAAAATAACAGCCCACAGCCTTAAATCCTGTAGCAATTCTCTCTTTCTTCATCCTGCAGACTTTCCTGTACAAACCTTGCCAAGAAGGCATGGGTAAGTATTAACTGACACCTTTGCAAAAGAAAACCTGCTCTGGTACTTACATGGATTTGTTAAAGTTTCCAACAACTCCAGGAGCCTCCCCAGGAGTTGGGTAACGGAAGCAGGGGTTGTTGGCATTACAGACGATCCCCTGAACCCAAGGGAGGGTTCCTGCAGAGGGTAAGGCTTTGTTTGGGAAGTGGCCTGTTGAGATAGAGAGGAAGAAAAACACAGGGAGAAACATGAATTTTCTAAAATGATTTTGAGAGTCCACCAACATAATGCTTTCTCCAAACTGATCTCTCATTCTCCAGATTCCAGAAATTTGCTCCTCTGGAATGATCTGACTCTGAGTTGGAAACTGGGCATCAGATAGTGGTTCTTAACCTGCATGGCATCATCTGTACAGTGGAGTTCATGACACTAATCTTGAAGAAGTGATAAGTGGAGGTAGATGGGGCCCTACCCAGAAAGTGCCTGAATATGGCAAGCGCTTGCTCACATTAGTTGACTTTCCACCACCAGCCTCACCTGTCAGCCACAAAGAGGGGCCTTGGGGACATCCTGACCCAATTCCTTCACATTCAAAGAAGGGAAACTACATCAAGTTAAGGTGGAAGAACACTGAGGGAGGCAGTGAGAATGACTAAAACAGAGTTCACATCACCATGATCCCAATCCAAGTCCCTTTCTTACATCTGCACCCTCCTTTGTAATCCAATTCTTTTTCTCTAGTAGTCCCCCTAGTTTGCCAACTGTTTTAGTTTTGCCATCTCTGCCAACTCAAAGGCTTCTCAAGGGCACCTCAAAAACACGCTCACTAGGGTTTAGATGTCATCTGTGGAGCTACAATTGTTTTGTCACTCATCAGAAAAGCGAGGCCCCATCCACTAGGTCACCCTCTTCACCTTCACCCTCTTCTCCATCATGGGAACTTTCACAAACAGGATGATGAGGCATGTCCAGGTTAGTTTCCTTACTTTCAAATCACAGGTTGTTTTGTGGCAGTCATCCATGAGTGCCTCATATGAGATCAAGATAAAGGTGCCCCGGGGCTCTTAACCTGAGGGCCTGTTCAGGTTTGGATAGAAAGGCCACCCTTCCAGCTTTTGTCATCATCCCAGGGTTATTTGTGAGCCATAAAAGCTGAAAACCATTAGGAGCCACAACTCTGGGTGGTGAAGAATTTATAGCTTCACAGACTTTAGGGTTGGATCAACTGGGATTCACGTGATGTCACTGCATCTCGCTAAGCAGCAACTTGGGCCACATAACTGACCTTAGTTTTCCCATCTGTAAAAGGGTAATAAAAATGCATGGTATAAATATTACATGAGCTTTCACCAACAAAATTCTTTTGCAGAGTGCCTAGCACAGGATACAAGTTCAGTGAATTGGCCTATTTTTGAGGATTTTTTGTTTGGTTGGTTTTTGAGACAGGGTCTCACTATGTAGTTCAGGCAGGATTTGAACTCACAGCAATCTTCCCACTTCAGCAGCCCAAGTGCTGGGATTACAGGTGGGCGCTACCATACTCAGTTATTTTTGAGGCACTATGGTGATGAGCCTACACTAGTATTTCCTCTGCTGTCCAGCCAGAACTGCCATTCGTTCCTTCTCTCTCACAGATACCACCTTCCTTCAGAGTAAGAATCTTGTTTCATTCATCCTTCTATCCTGATACAAATGTGCTAAAAGAAACTCCTCAGAAATTAAACCAAAGCCAGACTTTGCTGCACTTCACACATCCATATTGAGACTCTTCTATCTTTTTCTTCTACCTACACTCCAACCAAAGAGACAATAGCCAAAGCAAGGATGGGACAAGATCTGATCCCTGTGGTCACTCTAAAGGGACTCTGGCCTGTTGAACATTTACTCAGTTAATCTTTTCACCACTCTGTTAATAGTTCAAGGAAAGCCAAACAAGGGCCCTTACCTAAGCCAGCTGCTCCTCATTCAGATGAGATTTATGTAACCCAACCAAATACTCCAAGGACCAAGGAATTCTCTTCTTTCAACTCCCAGAAATACTGGCACTAAAGACAGGGAAGTGCAAGTCAAAGCAGTACAGGGTAGCAATGGTGAAGGTATTTCAGGCTGTCCATTGGTGGGGGAAGCAAAGACCTTCCATATAGACCTATCTATTATATCTCCACCTATTTGTAAGCAAAAGTAGGTTGAAGATTGAGCACTGAGTGTAAGGCATGACAATCAAAACAGCTAAGGGATAATAGCGACTATAACGAGTGCTATATGACTTACGGAGGAGTAGGCAATGAGGGATTTTAAGTCGGTTTGGTGTAGGCAAACCCAGGACCTACCCAGGGAAGTCATCTGGACCTTGACAACTCTGGGTTGAACTGGGAAACATTTATGGGGAAGAACTTTACACTAGTGCTTTGTTCCCAGGAATAAGACACCCCTATAAATTTCACCTTAGCTTTCAACTCTGCCCTTCCAGCTAGGTCCCAAGAAGGAGCTAAGTGTGCAAAAAGTACACAGATGGTAAAAGCTTTATCTGCTTTCCATAGGTACCAGAATTTCACAACACTTCTGAAAATCTAAAGTCTGGCATCTGAAGTATATGGAGAGTCAACAACTCACCCAAGATGTCAAACGCAGAACCAGCACCCAAACAAACCACTCTGTGCTACCTCCATTACACCATCTTGTCTATTTGTGATCATTTGAGAAAAAGAAAAATCTGGGCACGAGAAAGTTGAGTATGCCATAAAGCATATACTTCTGTGGGGCTCAGGGTAGTGCTTAAGTAAAACTGAATATGTGCTTGCTAATCAATCAACAAAAACTCTTTGAGATTCCAAAAGAGAAATCACAACTAACTCACAGACCCATAAATTAAATACAGATTTAATTATAAATTATATAACAGGTGCTCCATCCTGTTTTGATGAAATCAGAAAATCATATCTGGAAGCATGTCCTTGAGCTTTGGTGTGTATGTTTAACTTGAATAGGTATGCTATGTATTAGCAAATTAGTAAGTAAGTCATGCTGCTGTGTGCTGTGAGAGATGGGACCAGACCAGGACACGTGATTACAAAAGTACCTTGGCCCTGTGGCTTTCCTAGAACAAAACCCTGTAAGCCTATGCGTCTGATGGGGCTAAGGGTGAAGCTGATGAGTGGTAAGAAAATTTAAAAAGTGAAGCTGAGGTCCTAGCTGGAACTCCTTCAGAAGTGGTGACCCCTTAGATTTGAACATTTTCTAGAGTCAATCCACCCATCAAGCCCATTCATAAAAGCTTATGATGGTAGGGTGATAACACTGGTGACAAGGTATTACCATTCCCTTTTTTGAAAGATGCTGAAGTCACTTGCCCAAGTGGTACGCCCAGTGAATGCCGAAACCCACATTCAAATCCAGATAAGCTTGGGTTCTTAATCACTACTGTATTTCCCACCCTCACTGTAAAGGCCATTTTCAAAACACATAACTGAGAGTCAGATAACCTGTGTTTTATTCTGTGTCTATCTTACAAGACGTGGGACCATTGTCAAGACCCTGAACTTATATTAGTACCAATTTACTTATCAAAAAATTAATGTAAATGATAATAATAATAGTTGACAAGGTTTTTATGAGATTCGAATGAAATATGTTAATCAAACTGAGATGTTCTACCACAAATGAAGCTTAACGTGTTTCATGATTTTCAACTGTGTGATTAAGACACAATGCATATGGAAAAGACCAGCAGGGACCAGATGATACAATGCTAAACCACTGTCTTAAGAATGTTTCTGAACTTTCAGTAGAATTATTTTATTTTCATGATTTAAATTGTGTGAAACAGGTGTCAACTATTGTTACCATTACTATTATCACCACTCACTACAGTCTTCTCATCAAAAAATTAGAAGCCTAGATTTTCTGTTCCAAGTCATATGCAGGTATTCCCTAAAGAAAGCATCTTTGGAAAAGGTAAATTTAGCCCATTTCATTGTCTGGATTTCACTTGCCAGCAATGAGACTCAGGTATGGTCCACAGATACTCACATTCATGTTGTTCATAGGGTGGGTAGTTCAGCCGAACAGAGATCAAGATCAGGAAGATAAACAGAGGCCAGGCCACTTCCAGCAATAGCTGACCCTGAGTAGAAAATAAGACAGAGTAGTGTGAATTTAAAAAGTAACATAGTGCCCAATACTACTGGGCTCCGGGAAATGCACAGAAAATTCACTTAACAATTGGACAATTTCTCCAGCCTATCACACCACTCTGAGCTGTAGTAACATTGAATTATTTGCAGTCTTACCTTGTAACATACCATTCTGTACCTCCGTGCCTTCCTTAAATCAGGGAAGATGCTTCACTACCTGCTTCACCAGGCCCACTTTCTATTCAGTCTTCAAAACCCCACTAGGCATAACATCCTTCACTAAAATCTTAGCGAGCTAAAAGCCCTGCTCCCAGGCTCCCCCAACACCCTGTGCACCCTCCTCCCACTGTATCTCTCTGAGTCCTCCCAGTCATCTGTTCCTATTCCAGTTCCTCACATTAGGAGCATTTTCCATCATAGAAAACATTCTCTTAAAAATGTGGCTTTTAATGGCCACTTGAAATTCCACTCCATAACAAGCTCATAATTTAAGCCTCTGCTATTGCTTGTATTTTAGCTTTGTTCTGATTATTATTTGTTGTTTAATTTTTGGTATTTTAAATAATTAGCTTTTAATTTCCCAAGACCTTCGGTATGATTCCACATATAACTCATTTTTGAATCTTCTTTTTGGAAGGAAGTAAAACAAGATAATAACCATGGATGTTCCGGGGTTGTAGGAACATAGATGATTTTTTTAAAAAATACTTTGTTTTCTAAATTCTCCGTAACAAGCATGTAATTTTAAAAAACTGTAAAACTATAGTTTGTGAAGATGGCACATCAAGAAAGAAGAAAAGGCAAGTGAATTCCTCTCTGAAAGAAAACACACTGAGAGTAGGGTCCCCAAATCCCACAACGGGTCTGGTATCGCTCCCAGAGAAGCAACACACATTGAAGTCTCCAGACTTGCAGGTGACAATCATGAGGCTCTTTTTTTTTTTCTTCCTTCCTAGTGAGTGTCTTTTTATTTCATGTCCATTTTAAGTTGATGTATATCAAAATATATATCGTACCCCTTAAATATATACAACTTTTAATAGTCAATTATACCTCAATCAGGTCAAGGGAGGAGTCATTTCTTTTCTGCCAAAGAACATAGCAATGTCCTACTACAAAAATAAATTTCTCTACCGGCTGCATTGGAAGCCGTCTCTCAGTCCCCAGGTTCTCCACTCCTTTATCAGCGCTTGGCACAGCAGGACCCCATTTACATAGGAGCATGTCCCTCAGGGCCACTTTCTTCTCACTAAGCCTGCCACACAAGGGCTCAGCAAGAGTTGGTCGGGCAAGAGAACAAACCAAAGTTTGTAAGATAGTGAAGATGAAAACAAACCACTTCGGCTTTTGGGAAAGCCATTTGGCAATATGCATTCAAGAATCATGTTCATCCCCTTTGACCAAATAACACTCCTGGGAACTCATCCTAGGGAACTAAGTTTAAAATATCAACGAGTTATACACAGGAAGTTATTCACTCGTTGAAACATTATATTACATATTATTGTGAGAATTAAATGTTATTTCATGTAAAAGGCTCAGAATAGAATCTAGCTCATCACGGCTGCTATCATCATTATATTATTCAATATGCAAGAAACCATTTTTGAGTCACCACTCACAGGTGAGTTAAAATCTTACACACTACACAAGTTCACTGTCTACCTGAGTGTTCACTAACTTTCACTTCTGGTTGTATAAATTTTTATACCACAATCTAATCACTATGATCGCATTTAGCTGCCTAGCCTAAGTACACAGTCAAGGTGAATTTAAATTCTCAAGATTTATTCGTATTAGTTCAAGGTTGAAGCAGGGAACGAACAGGACATGTTTAAAGAACACAGAAATCCCATGGAATAAAGTTTAGCCTTGTGCAAGGATCTTCTGAATAATGGTAGCCAAAAACAAAATCAGTTCATGCTGAAAAAATAAATCATTATTACTCAGTACTGAGTTGAAGATGTTTGAAATTTCAATGGGGCATGAAAACAGAAGCAAAAAGAATAAATGTCAAAACGAAAAAATGAAAATATCCTTTCAGTTTACAGCATGATCATAAATCTAGAAGAACTAACAAAACTAATGAAAAAGCTACAAATGAATTGAAAACATGAGTAATTTCATCAGAGCCAGAATAAATTATCCTAAATAATACCACTGCTATTGACCAGTGATAACCAGATAAATTAACATAATGTATGGCGGAGAGAAAAACATTATTCACAGTAAGAACAGACACACAAACAGAAAATTTAGGTGTTATTAACTTAGATCAAGTATGAGATTCTTTTTACAAAAGAAATCACAGAAGCTTAGTAACATAAACAAAGGAAGACAGGAATTAATGAGAGCTAAGCCAAGCCTCTTGACAGGAACATTTAATGTCCAAATTTCCAAAACTTATTTATAGATTTAAGATTTGACCTAAAGTAGTGAAAGACACCTGTAGAACTTCATAAAGTAATAATATTCACTAGAAATTAAACAGATGAAAATACCAAAGAATATTCCAGGAGACTAAGAGAAACGAATGTTCTCAGGTAATAGAATATTCATCAAAGTAAGAGTAGACCCTGAGCAGAATCAACATCAAAGTAACACATATCCATCAAATAGCCAAATGAGTAAGTTCAAAATAGACTCCAGCACAGACATATGTTATAAATGTACCAAAAATAACTGGATAAGAAATTACTGCTTAACAAAAGCTACTTGGCTGACATTATATGAATGGAAAAAAAATTAATTTAGACCCACCCCTAATACCATATATATTTCAAACAGATGTAGAAAAATTAAAGTGAAATCTTAAAAATCAAACCACACAAATGCTAGAGGAGGGGAAAAAAAAAGAGGCCTGACTCTCTTGAACTGTAAAACCTGACACATTGATGATGGCTTTTTAAATTAGTTCCATCCTTTGGAAGGACATATGGTCATAAACCTCAAGAGTAATTTCCCTTTGGTTTAGTAATCCTACTCATGAGGCTTTGGACTGAAAAACTAATATTAAATGAAGAAAAAGATCTGTGTATAAAATCTTTAGAGTAATTTATTTGTAACAGAAAATCCTGTGGGCAAACTAAATGTTGGCAATAGAGTTGAACTTAAAAAATAAAAAACTTCATTGATGGTTTACTGTAAAATTATCCAGAATGTCAAGGGTATTACATCATGACATATTTCGACCCCAAAATGCCAGCCACTCATCTTACTAATTTATTAACAGCATTTTCTTCATTCATAAAACAGATACTGTAATACTCCTCTGAATTACTATGGAATTTGAGATATAAGTACTTTTAAGCCAGGTGTAGTGGCATATGCCTGCAATCCCAGTACTCTAGAAGGCTGAGGCAGGAGGATCACAAGATCAAGCCCATCCTGAGCAATTTAGTGACTGAGTGAGACCCTATCTCAAATTAGAAGAGACAGCAGTTGTAGCTCAGTGCAAGGCCCTAGGATCAGTCCCCAGCACCATAAACACACACACAAAAAAATACTTTCAAAACCACCATCTTAGACAGTTATACTACTAATTTCTCTTAGCTCATTGAAAAGAAAGATTTGTGCTAATATTGCTTGGACAATTAAATGCAAATATCTTGTACTCTGTGTAATTTAAAGATAACAATACACAATATATTAACCATTGTTACCCTTTAATTATCATGTTTTGAAATTTTGCTATTTTTTTCTCTTTAAAATAAAAAAAGGAGAGAATTTAAAGCATTAAACGATCAATTCTCTGGAATATTTAATAAAACCACCAAACACAGCCTACGAATCATGATTGTAAATATAAAGATTATTTGGAAATATGGGAATATATGTACCAAATAATGTTAAATAAAAGAAGAGCATAAAATGGTATACATGTACATAATGATTGTAATTGTTTCCTGGGACTCTCCTCATTCAAAATCTCTCAGTATCAAGAACCATTAGATCCATCCTAGAGCCCATGGACCACCCACCTCACAGACTCCTTTAGCACATCAAATAAAATCTGATTTCCAGTATCCTTTTGTTCCCTAGCTGCAAGGCCCTTTCTGATCTGGTCCTGCTTATACCCAACCCATGCCCAAGTAGTCTTCCTTCACTCCACCAATGAACGCCACCGGCTTGTTTTTGTGTTCCTTGACTCAGGAACAAGTACCCTGCTCTTTCTTCCTGGAATGCAACGTCTCCATCTTTAAGTCCCTGAATCTCTTTCTGGATAACACTGCTGCTCAGATTTCAGGGCTCTGGGCTTAAATGTCATTTAGAATGCAAGGTCTCTGACTACACCTGTTAGTGCCATCCTTTGTCTGGATGTTTCCTCATAATATTTCACAGTTTCAATTCTATTCTTGTTATGTGCTGCTGTGTTCTGTGTCTACCTCCCTTGCTCAATTGCAAGCTCTGTGGGCAAGGATTGTGCCCACCTGGTTTACCATCATCTACCTAGCATAACATCCCACAAGTAATAGATGCTCAATAAATATCTATATAAATGAAACAAGTGGCTATTTGTTTTGATTTTTTTCATTCCATAAGAGAGAAAACTACAGCTCTGAAGAAATGAGCTTTCCTAGGCTGTTGGGGCACTTAGGGCCAAGGTAGGTTTAGAATCATAACCAATGCTGTTGCATAAGAGGTAAGAACAGGACAGTTTCCATCCACTTTGTAAGATTCTCTACTGGTTCAGAAAGGAGACTGATTTGACAGCTTATTCATTAAATTCATTAAAGAGCTCTAAGCTAGCAGTATGCTTATGATCCTTTTTTTTTTTTTTTGGTACCTGGGATCAAACTCATGACCTTGCACTTTGCCAGGCAGGTGCTTACACCACTGAGCTAAATCCCCAGCCCCAGTAGTAGTACTCTTAGTTATGCAAAGTTAGAATTATCCATTTTCCTAGCTACATGGCTGGTCAGATCTAATTGAAAAGTCAAGGGTAAAGGCAGAAAAGATACTATTGGGCCACCAGATGCCATACGCTCCTTGGAGACCTTGGTCTCTGGCTCAACCTAAAACCAGATGAAGATCTTGAGTGCTCTGGAGTCCCTCCTGCTTCCTGTCCACAACCCTGTTTGTGCTGAATGATGGCCACCCACACAGGTTAACTGTTAACTTTGGACCCAAACTGAGCTTTGCACCCAATTTTCGCAACTCAATTCATCATACTCTTTGCTAACTAACCCTGGTGGATGGTCTCCTGGTCGGCACAATAGAGGCCCAGAAAAGGGGTCTACAGGACTCATCAGCAAATAAGGGCACTCAGAAGGGCAAAGCTGTCTTGCAACAGGGCTGCTCTGGAATAGATCTCTCAGCTTCAGGTTTTTATATATGTATTTTATTCCTCCTGGAAGCAGAATAAAAGCACCTTCTCAAAACATAAAAGGTAATGGACCAGCAACACATTTAACACTTAGCAAATTCCTGCCAAGCATGTCCCCAAGTGCAAGGCTCTGTGCTGGGCTCTGGGCCTAAGTGCATACAGGCCAGGATCTCAGAAGCAGTGAAACACACAATGAATTTTCATGCATTGTGAGCAAGAGCCACGAACGGGCAGCTGACTTCCTCTACCTAATGGGGCAGGGCTGGTTCTGACTATGTGAAGTAACAAAGAGGCACCGAAACTCTTAACAGTTTCAGATGTCTAAACAACAAAATCTAGAAAACCAAGCCAGGTAAAATAGGAAGTAGCTATCAGTTCATATCTCAGACTCAGGATTACAAAACCTTTAGTAAAGATAAAGCAAAGTCTGCTAAGAAGGGCCCAGTCTGTAAGTCTACCACAGAGGTGCTACTTTCATGACTGACCTTCTCTGGACCCCAGCACCTCTCTAAGCCTCACTCGCATCAACTAACTACACAGGAGTAGGAAAGATCTTTCCAGCTCCAGTTCTGACTATCTAAGCATCCATGACTTTAAATAAACCTCTTTTTTTTTTCCCCCTTTGATTCAGCAAAATGCATTTCCTTTAG
>RJWT010040853.1:0-12422 GCA_004365215.1 Cuniculus paca
GAGCACAGGGGTGATTTTGGTCTCTTTACTCTGCCCCTCCCCAGGATGTTTAACAATGTCAATGCATTTTTGGTTGTCACATTTGAGAAAGGGAGTGCTATTGGCATCTAGGGTAGAGGCCCGAAATTCTGCTAAATATCTTACAATGCAAAGACAGGTCACCTACACCAAAGTTCTGTCCTTTCTGATATGTACTGAGCTTTAGAAACGCTGCATTCGACCTTCTTCTGTGATGTGAGTTGTAAATATTTTTCATGGTTTGTCATCTGTTCTGTGACTTCAGTAATGATGCAATCTATTGCATTCCCATTTCTTTTCATTCATTTTCTCAATCTTTTCTATTATTGCTCTTGTGGTTTGAGTCATAGTTAAACAAGCTCTCTCTACCTCAGGGTATAATAGAATTTACTGTGCTTTTTCTAGAATTTATATCCTTTCATTTTTGTATCTATAAAAATTAATCTTGGAATTAATCTTGAGATGTTGGGTGAGGTAGAATTCCTTTTTTTCTTTTTCCAAATAATTATCAAGTGGTACCAATACCATTTATTCTAAAGATCATCTTTCCCCCTAGCAATATGTGATGCCAAGTATATCATATACCTAATTTCCATGAGTCTATTTCTGGACTATCTATTCATTTCCTTGTGTTTCTGTCTATTCATGGATCAACACCACAATGTTTTAATTATAGAGACTCTACAGCAGAGGGACTGAGAAGCAGAAGATTAGTTATACAAATGAAGGAAAAGTAAAGAAACCACACAAGATTTGTGACATGACCTAGAGGCTAGTCATAGCAGGACACCATTAGCATCCCTGGGCCCAGAAAAAAAAAGAAGGGAGGTAAATGGTATATTCAGAGATAGGGGCCCAAGAAGCCAAAGATACTTTGGAACCATACATAAGAGGCGATCAGGAATGCAGGCACTTTTCAAGGCTGAAAGAAAGGTAGAGGGATAACTTGGCTTTTCCATTCCCAGTACTTTCCATTGTCTCATAATGCTTCTAATTAGCTTTTTAAGGACACTGAGAAGTCAGCTGATTGGCAGCCTCAAGAAATGCAGTTCCCAGGGGCCATCCCCTATGATACAGATAAGAACAGGATAAGAGCAAGGAGTGAATCTTGGGGCAAATAGGTCCAGGTCCAGCAATCCTGATTTTCTTAGTCCTGGAGGTGCTTATGTTGATAGTGTGAAGAACTTTTTAATTTGTTTTTTCTTTTCTTTTGTTGATTTTTGTTATTGCCTTTTTCAAAAACAATTTTGTGTCAGTGTGGTCCCTCTTTTAAGCAATCTACTTTCCCCCTTTATAACAAACTTCCAAAGAAAACTTCCATGACCTCTAGGGTCCCTTCTCTAGAAGTGCCCGACAGAGACTACTATTTCCCTTTTGCCCACTGAGTTCCTTCCTAGCAACTCTCTGCTATCCAACACTCTGGTTCGTCAGGTCTCAGGCCTACTCTGACTATTTCCTCCCTAAGGGCACCCATAGATCCAGGCAGGTATGGTCCTTATCTCATACCTTGTGCCTCAAGAACGCTGATTCACATGGTTCCTCATCCCCATTACTCATCTTTGAGGCACTCCACAACTGTCTACTCTACACCTGGAATTATCCATAGACCCCACCCTCCCCCAAAGTTCTGGGACTCACATACTTCTAGGTTATCCTGGGATGACATGGCCAGTCCTCTTCTGAGAAGATACGCTGGTAAGTGACTCATTCCTGGTGACCACTGTAGTATGTCCTTGGTGGAATAACGTGAAACTAGTGCCCTGAAGAGTCCTGTCATGCTGATTTGGGTGACTCTTGTGTCAGACACAGGGTGAGTTGTAGTGGTCTGGGGTCCCAGCTGTTCCTGCCCCTTGGGCTTGAGCTGTAGGCCTGTGTGTTGACTCCATGGTCTCTGTCTCCCCATGGTGCTGCCTCCAAGCTACAGTGTGTGAGCAGCAAGAGCTGCAGGAGGCATCAGAGATCCTGTGCACCTCCAGCCACAGCACCCAGGATGCTCCCTTACTCTCTTTGCGGGCTTCATGCGACATGAGAAGCCGTCCTTTGGGGATGGTCCTGCTTTCATCTGAGTCTTTTCAAGCATCACAGATGGGCCTTTGATCAATATTCTTCCATTGAAGCCATCACATTGTCCTCTCCAGCAGGTGTTTGTGTGTAGGGAGTGGTTCTCAGCCATCCTAAACGAAGAGTGGACTTGCCTTTTGCACAAATAGAAACTCTTTTCCCACTGCCCATAGCTTTATGCCTATCTTCCCCACTGGATGGTGGGAGATTACCAACATTGAAAGCAATCACACTTTTAAAAATGTCGTGACAGGAACCTAAGGAGTTCAAGAGAAACATGGTAGGAAGAGACAGGTGGAGTCTGTGCTATAAAAATAACAATCAGTAAATTTAGCACGACCAGAGTGCAAACTGTCATTCACATTTTCTGAAATACTCTGGAGTCACTGTGCTCATCATCAACAAAGCATCTTATGAACATTTGGAGAGTCATCGAAGCCATGAAGATATGGTTTTTGGATCTGAATAGGAAGAGGCAATTACCAGACACTTCATATGCACTGACTGTACAATAAACAAATACATATACATCTCTTCTGTACCAATTATTCTAAACTTTTGCTAGGAAATTACTACATGTTACAAGAGTACATGAACATATGATACGTTTTAAATCGATAGAGAGAGAGCACAAAATCTTTGACCAAGGTCTTCCACACCTTTAAGGATGTTCCTAATTGGACCTTTTTATTTTGGAGGATGTTTAGAAACAGGAGTCAGTTTACATGAAAGCAGGAGAAATAATCACTTGACAGTGCCAAAGTGAGCTCCAGAGCTCCCGTCTTGTTGAAAGGAGGGGATTGAACGTAATGTGCAGCATGAATAATTTCCTTCTTATACATCCAAGTTCACTCCTTATTTCTAAGGTGAGGGCTCTAGAGCTAACTTTGGTGCTCTGAAATGAATATTTCTCCTATTTATGTGTAAATTGATTTCTGTCTGCAGATTATTCACTGGTATGTGTTATGGTGATTTTATTTGCTTTCTGTGTTTGATCTGAAAGCTTCACTGGATATGAGGGAATCAGTGTTGGCAGCTTATATTAATCTATGGGAATTGAAACTCAAGGGCAAATCCAGGTTGTGTAGAGCCTGATGCTTATGCAATTTTGGAGATGTACTTTAAGAAAAAGAGCATGTTTACAATTAGTTTCAGGCTCTGGAAGGTATTGGCGTAAGTCAGTCATCTGAAGCTTAAACTTTATAAACTATTTATAGGAAAGATGCCTCCACCAGAATGCCAACTTTTTATTTAAGTCTCCATGTAGATTGGTGTGTTTATCACTTCTAAATTTTACCTTGTTAGATTTCTTGGGAGATTTATCCGTTGTGCACTATATTCTTTACTCTTCTTGGTTTCATTGTCATTTGCAAATCATAGATTTGATCTATATTTTCTTTTAAGTCACTGGTAAAATAATGAAGATTTTACCAATAGATCTTTACTGAAATATTTGTTACTAAGGGAAATAATCTTTTCCTTCTTTTGCTACCTACTTTCTATGCTGTCCTTTAAAGCAGACCTTCCTGTCCTATTGCTAATCTTTCTTTCTAAAAGTGAAAATTGGTAGGTCTGCTAAACAGCTATTTTCAAAACATTTATTTACAGGATAGGTAAAAGGAAAGGTATTTTCTGTGCATTGGTCATAATGAAAGAAGGGAGAAATTTACTTAATCTTTGCAAAATATTTGACTATTTAAGAGCATATTGGTAACGATGTTACAGGTTCTAATAATTTTCAAACATTATTAAGATGTGCAATTTGACCTTAATGGGAATCATAATCATTTAGCCTAAGATCAATTTAATTTGAGTATGCATCTCACAATTCCCTTAATTAAGCAATCAAACATGACTAAAATAACAAATACATATTCAGAATTCATTATTTGCTACTCCTAGACCCCTATTGAGATAAAATATATCTTTTGGAGATGATTGAATTTTTAAGAAGAGAAAATTTAAAAATTAGCAGATAAGTTAATTTATTCTGTTAAAATATGTAACTCTAAAAGTTACACTGAAGCTTAGAAAGTAAAGATACATATTTTGGAAACAAAATTTCAGGAACTCTATAGCAGACATTTTCATAAATATGTGATATAATATGTTAAGAGACCATAGTTAAAAAAAAGTTCTTGTCTCATTTCTGTTTCTAAATATGTAACTTCGGATATATTAATTGGAACATGAAGAGTTCAAATTCTCAAATCATATTTCCTGTATCTTCTGATCGTGGGTAAAGTATTTACTTGCCTTTTCTGCACAGTAAGGATCATGCTAGCCGCTTCCTCCTAGACTTTTTTAAAAATGAAGATTGAGTGCAATAACGTATGTAGACGTGATGTAGAACATTCTTTCAGCAGAGAGCATCGCAGGTGATGAGGGTTTATCCAATGTTGTCAATTATTAGATTTTATGTGTCAAGTAATTTTCTTGCTAAGGTTGCAATTACCATAAAGTGTTCCTTTCTTGTGAACATGTTAATAAATTTTTGGGATATGTTATTTTATTTCAATGAACTGTACCATCGATGTGCTTGTGGATGTTGCAAGATATTGTCTATAGTGGTGATGGTTATTAGGATTTTTTTCATAATTATTCCAGATTTATAATATTTTTAGCAATGTCCAATTATTATCTTCTCATAGCTGGGCATGGTAGTACATGCCTGTAATCCCAGCATTCGGGAGGCTGAGGCAGGAGGATTGCCATGAGTTCAAGGTCAGCCTAGAACATGGGCTACATAGTGAGTGCAGGCCACCATCCTGAACTACCTGGTGAGACCCTGTATTAAAAAAAAAAAGCCAACATAATTATTATCTTCTCTACAGTGTATATACATTTAGCTTCTCCTTTTTCCCTTGACATTTAGAATTTACATAGAAATCTTTATGTATTGATATAAGTACTTAGTTGTCTGCTTGATTACTTATTTAAATGTAAAGGAAATGTGAAGGTAAAATATAGAACACATAATTGAAAATTAATTTGCCTTTGAAATTAATTGTAGTCAAATATTCAGCATTTTCTCTGACCCCCATCCTCTAGTACAAAGCATAAACAAATCACCAGTTATCTCAATGACTACATAGTTTAGAGGTTTTAATATAAATTTCATCAATTAGTCAAAATGTTTCATATAGATATTCAAATGTTGTCTTCAGACAAAAATCCACTAAATCATATTGAAGCTAGTTTATCAGCCAAGTATTGGTGATGCATTGACAATAGTGCTAGGCGATTAAACACAAACTTTTTATCCATTTGTACCATCAGCACTGCATCATTAGTTCTGACAGATAGTTTCGGAGATACATTATTAACTCTCCTATAAAAATACCTTTTCTTCTTCCTTCCCCCTTTCCTCTCAATCATTTTAGCTGATACAGTAAAATATTATGCACTGAGGAATGAACAAAAGCCCTGATAATAGCAGGAGTAGCTTAATAAAGTGTTTGGAATAACACATTCAAAAATAGTTTCTTTTTGTAATTTTCATAAAGAGTACAACTAGTACTTGATTAGTTAGCTTTTTTGTGACAGCAAACCACAGATCTTAATGGTTTCCAACAACAGACATTTCTTTCTTGCTCATGGGTTTTCAGGTTGGCTGGACTCTCCTGGGTCGGGCTGGGTTCACTGGGCTTGCGTCACTTCTACTCCACTCAATAGATGTGGGCTCAAGAAAATCACTCTTTGGGGCATGGAGATCTTATGGCGAAGGGCATGATCTCGGGACAATAAGTAGAAGCACGTAGGGCCCCTTGGAGTCCCTCCTTGAATTACAGCCCTGTTCCTTCTACATTTCATGGATCAAAACAAGTTAGAGGGCCAAACCCAAAATCTACGAGCAAGAAATTTCACTTTGTCCACAGAGAAACTATGCTGAAGGACGAGATAAATAACTGTGAGCATATAATGCCTCCTTCTATAATAAATCGTTCAGTTTAAGGTGTTTGACCTCCAGAAAGCCCTAGAGTCATGTTCAAATCATTACATCTTTTTATGTACAGAGTAGAATCATAGAATTTTAACAATTTAGAAGTGGGAAGGACTCTGAACAGCCTGTAATCTTATTGCTTTGTTTTACGGATAATTTAATGGACCCTAAAGAGATTAAGTGACTCTTGCCTATCATTGGATTCTTTTAGTGGCAAAGATGGACATAAAACCCAGAATACTGTCCTTTACAAATCAATGCATGATATTGCCCATTGATTAATACTACACTGGCCTATATTAGTATTCAGAAAAAATGAAAAAAAGTGAAAATTCCAATGAGGCATAGAAAAGTAAGAGTTTACCATAATTTTCTTTGCAGCCTAGAGATATTTAATAATTCGATTTCAGTTCTGCTAAAATTAATTGACCATTTTAGTGCACTGGATTCTGCTCTAAGCTGTAGAAGTTAAAAAGTTAACACTTCATCACCAAAAGAACTGAGAGAATAGAAAAAGAATATGGAATGAAGTACAATTTATATTTTTATTATCAGCAAATATAAAATAAAAAATATAATTAACAGTAATTTACACCAAGTTTAACTAGTATACTGCCTGACAAATACATAAAAAACTAGAGTGTATTAAATGTTGATCAACACTTGAGCAATTAAGTTTCTTTGGGGACATTTGGTCGAGATGGTTTATGACATCATATTGTGAATTCTCACTACAGAGAGTAAATGGTATCTGTCTGAATAGAAATACTTTTCAAAGACAAAATTGATTACACAGAAGGAAATCATTTAAACCTCTTTTATCTCTTTTAACAGTAAGAAATCATTTTCAGAAACCTCAGCTTTCTTATAAAAGGAATAATTGTATCATTTTGATAAGCTTAATTTTTCATGCCCTTGGCACACTTGACTCTAAATATTTTTTCATTCTTTTAAAAATAATTGTCTCTGGTTTAGTGCAAGTCACCTTAGAAAAAAGCAGTAAACCTAGAGAATAATGTATATTAGGCTGTCAATTTAAATAGCTCTCCAGGCTAGGTACAACCAGAAAAGAAAGATATGGAAAAGAGACCTAACATGTATAGTAGATGTAGAAATAGTAGATTAGTTCATATTAAGTGCCTGAATTGTAGAGAGAATGCAAAAAACCAGATAATAGAGGTATTTCATAATTAGCCTTCAAAACAAATCGGAAACTGTTTATCAAGGCAACTTCATGAATAGATGGATGGACGGATGGATGGATGAATGGATGGATGGGTGGATAAGACAAATTTAAGAAAGCTTTAAAAATAGCAGCTTCTAGCCAGGCGTGGTGGCTCACGCCTGTAATCCCAGCACTCGGGAGGCTGAGACAGGAGCATTGTTGTGAGTTCGAGACCACAACACGAAGTGAGCTCAAGGCCAGCCTGAATGGCATAGTGAGACCCTGTCTCAAAAAGACAAGGGCCAGGGAGTTGGCTCAGTGGCCTAAACTCCAGCCTGATGAGTGTGAGGTAATGAGTTCAATTCCTGATGCCGCAGAAAAAAAAAAAAGGAAAAAAAAAACCTGCAGCTTTTTTGTTTCAATATATCCTGATAGTTTTGCCTGGCCAATTTCTCTTCACATCTTATACTCTTTCTGTTTTAGTTTTCTGTTCATTTTCTGTGGCAAGCTTTCCTTTCACCCTTGAGTCAGGGCTAGTGGATATGAAAAGCACCATCTACCTGCCTATGTTAGCTTCTCTGAAAGACACATGCCTGCTTGCTTATCTAGAACCACCTCTACATTATTTTAGCCCCATAAAAAAGGAACCCTGTTAATTAGTGTGTATGACTAGGAAAGTGCTGTACCACTCATCTATACTCCCATTCCCTATTTTACCTGTTATTTTATTCCTAGTATGTTGCACAATTCCTGGCAAGGAAAATACATTTAGATATCCCAAGTATTTGTTGATTGAATGAAGCATAATGGAGTAGAACTCTGTGTGTGTGTGTGTGTGTGTGTGTGTGTGTGTGTGTGTGTTCATGCATAAATGGAGTCAGAGATTTCCCTACAAGATATTAAAATGTATTAAACTTACAATATTAAAAACTGTGGTAACAGTGAAGTTTAGAAATTCATGAACTCTAAATTTCTAAGATTAGTACTACAGGTAAACATATAGTGACTTAAATTCACCTCTTTAAAAGTTGTAGAACAAGGGCTGGGGATGTAGTTCAATGGCACAGTACCTGCTTGGCAAGCATGAAGTCCTGAGTTTGATTCCTGGTTTAACTACTACTACTACTACTACTACTAGTAGTAGTAATAAAATAAAAGACGTAGTACTAGTATTATGTAGACATCTATGCAACTCCTTAGAACTCAAGGACCCTATTCAACATGAAAATATAATATTTTATAAAGATCAACATGTCAGGGGAAGAACGAATTAATGTATAAATGAGACTGAGAACAGTCACTATATTTAGGAAATAAAATAGAGCTAAGTTCAAAATGCCATTGAATGAAGTAGGGATGATGCATTTATTGACTTCCACATGGGGAAAAGTTTCTAGTGATAGAAGTATGGTGTTAATCACAAATGACAGAATCAATAGCACTACATAAAAATCATGATCATCTAAATAAAGCAAAGCAGAATTAAAAAGTAAATACACTATGTTTTAAAGTTGAACAAATGGTTAATATTTTAACAATAAAAGGAATTTTTTAAAACCAAAATGAAAATCATTCATTTTGAAAAAACTTTGATAAAGAAAACAATTTGAAGAATATATTCCATTGGTAAAACAGGACCCACCTCACTAGTAATTAAATAAATACAAACTAAAGTAGCGCTATATCCTATCATTAAAATTAAAATTTTAAAAAATTGCAATACCTAATGCTGATAAAAGTTGGCAAAGAAGAGCACTTTTATCATGCACTGTGAATGAAAAATGAACTGCTTTTCTGAAGTATAGGTTAGCAAGTGTCAAGATCCTTGAAAATGTTCATACTCTTTTATCTAGAATTTGCCTTGTGGGAATTCATCCTATCATAACTAACAATTAGGCTTATAAATGCAGGGATTTTTCATGTAATTTATTAAATATTAAAATCCAAATATAGATCAGAGACTGAGTTAGATCTTAGGGACCTGACTAAAAACCCATCAAGGCACTAACCCCTCGGGGGAACAGACACACACATCATCAGATAGTAAGTGTAAGAGACGGTTTAAAAAGCTTAAGTTTTATAGCACAATTCTAGGTGATTTTCCTATATTAAACTTATACTCCCAACAACTAGTGAAGCTGGTAGTATCATAATCTTATTGAAGACATTAAAAGTAAGTGATTTTTCTCACGATCACTCAGCCTCCTGTATCTATAATGTTAACCATGATACAGAGTTGGATAGAATACACAGTACATTATTTCAAATGCTAACAATTTGTCAAAAATAGTAAAAAGTTAAGAAAGTTAAACTATATTTAATCTTATTCAGCCATAAAAAAACATTATTTTCCAAAACCTTTTAATGGCATGGGAAATATTTATAATATTAAATAAATAACACTGAATAAAAATCAATATACATTAAGTGAACCCAATCTTATTATTTAAAAGTATTATAAATAGATATGCATACTATGCATATGTATGTATACATAAATACATTTGTATATACATATTCATTTAGCATTTGGCTTCCTCATAAGATTCCGAGTTAATGAGGAGATGCTTAGTTGGTTTCCCACTGTACACCTAATTATTTCCACTCTGCTTAGAAGCAATAGATGTTAAATAACTTTTAATTAAATGAATGAATAACATAATAAGGAAAAGTTCAAAAGTATATATACAGTAGTTACCGCTTTTCCATAGTTTCAGTTACCTGTTGTCAACTATGATCTAAAAATATTAAATAGAAAATTTTAGAAATGAACAATTTGTAATTTTTAAATAGTGTACCACAATGAGCAGTGTGATGAAATCTCATGCCATCTCACTGTAGTCCTACCAAGGGTATGAATCATCTCCTCGTCCACTATTCCATGTTGTATATGCTACCCTCCTATTAAGCACTTACTAGCCTTCGGGGTTATCAGGTAAATGTTGCCAGTAGGGCTGTGCTTGTGTTCAAGTAACCCTTACATAATAGCTGAATGCAATTCATCTTACTTCTTCTCACCAGATAATATATTATGTTTTCACTAGAAGGATGAGTACAGTATGATATACTGAGAGAGAAACCATATTCGTGTAACTTCATTACAGTATATTGTTATACTGCACATAAAATATTATAATACTGCGATACACTATTCTGTTTCTTTATTAGTTATCATTGTTAGTCTCTTATGATGCTAATGTGTAAATTAAACTTGATCATAGATATGCATAGGAAGAGGTCAGTACAATCTGGCATCCGCAGTGGGGCTTGGAGTATATCCCCTGAAGATAAGGTGCTGCATACCAAAATTCTAGCATTAGTTTTCTCTAGACTCTGGAATAGGGGATGTGTTATTTCCTTGTGAGAATTTTCAGTATTTGCCAAACTCTGTCCAGTGAACACTGAATCAGGTTTTTGAAAGTTAACCGAATCATGTTTTTAAAAGTGAAGCAGGTTCTAATGTAAAAGGGAACCTATGCTTAAACAAAATTAACAACCATCTGTTTTCCTTTAGTCATCAGTCTACTGGAAGACAGGAAACTGAGCTAGGTGGTATTCCAAGATTCCCGTTAGATGTGGGTTACCTGGTGGACCAGTTATCGATTTATAGTCTCTCAGCTACAAATTTATATTCACTGCATACTCTGAAAAAAAAAAAAAAAGCAAAGATGATTCCTTTAAGTTCTTCCCTTTGCCAGACTGGGTAATGTTAAGCCTTGTCAGCTGGAGGCACAGGAAGAAATAATTTCTTCCTGGACCAAGTGTACTGCCTCAGCAAGTCCCAAAGTGTGAGCAGGTACCAGAGATTCAGGCTCAGCTCTACATGGTGCTCAGTAGCACCCAGGAGCCTGCACTTCCTGCAGCACCCACTTGGGACAGTTTCATGGTGGGAGGCTCCACCTGACAGTTTTCTGTAGCACCTTAGAAAGCAGACTTCCAGCAAGTCCTGGAGAGCTGATCTTCAGCAACTGTCTCAACAGCATTCTATTTAGTGTTTGCCATTCCATGAGCCATGGCTGAGTGCCCAGTGACAAGGTCAGGATCTCCACCTGAGTGTGGGGAAGCATCTTCCTTGGGTCTCTATCTCAGTCCTGGGCACATGGCTGCTCCTTATATCTGCTCTTTTTGTGTTTTAATGATAGGAATATATTCCAATGTATATTTCTATATTCCTAAAAATAGGATATATTCCAATCCCCTTTTATGATTAGTAAGTTCTTTATATCTTAAATTTTTCTCATTCACTTGACAGTGTAGTTTCTGTCCTTTGATTGAATTCAGACAGATATACCTTACTTTTGCTGATTCTAATAATTTTATTATAATTTTCATCCTTTTAACTTTACTAAGAAAAAGTAAAGGATATAATTACAATATACTAGGCCAGGGATATAGCTCAGCGGCACAGCACCTGCCTGCCAAGCGTGAGGTCATGAGTTTGATTCCTGGTACCAAAATAAATAAATAAATAATTACAGTATACCAAGGGGTATTTGTTACAGAGGCCAAGAATTATAATTATTCAAATATGAAAGGAATATACTTTAAGATTCCTTTAAAATGCATAAAATTCCATATAGGTGAGCAGATATATGGTGTGAAATGGGTAAATATTTCTTAAGCAGAGAAGGAGGAAATGTAAAGTATTAAGGAAAAATATTCCCTTCTACACTGGCAAACAATGTGAAGGGAGAGCTATTAGCAAGCAAGGTGTTACAGGGGACAAACTGTCAGAAGAACCATGAACGTAAACAAGAAATGGAAGCTGAATGTTCATGCAGAGGCAGCCAAAAAAGAAAACAACCGAACAGGTATCAGCTCCTTTTTGCAAGGCAGTGGGGCTTATAGACCTCTGAATAATACGATTCTCTCAAATTAATGTAGCTCATCTTTTAGTTAGAAAACAACTTAAAGTCATAAAAGGAATGGACTAAACCTAAACTTTTCTTAAGGGATAAATTTGCCAAGGGGAAAAAAAAAGTAAAAAAGATTTTGTAAATGCAGATCTGAAGTAATTATTAAAATGAACTATAAGGAGAGATTTGCATCAAAACTATGGAAGTAATTCTAGCACTGTCTCAATCTGCAGTACCAATTTTGAAACTTGAAGCGCATTTACTTAATTTAATGGAAGTTTTCATGATGGTTTAGGCTTTGGACTGCCCAATTTAAAACTGTGGATCAAATAAGTGGGTATTTGCAAAGAGTTTTAGATAAAAACATTTATCAATTAAA
>RJWT010040854.1:0-12428 GCA_004365215.1 Cuniculus paca
GTATTTTTACATACTATTTGTTTGAGTAGGGCCAAGTTGGTTTCCAATTTTTCCATTAGGGTGAAAAATAATCTTTTTTTTTTTTTTGGTACCAGGGATCGAACTCACGACCTCACGCTTACCAGGCAAGTGCTTGAGCTGCTGAGCTAAATCCCCAGCCCTAATTTAATATTTAAGACAAATGAAATGCAGCAAAAAGAGTGGATTGTTCATTCTTATATATAACTGATTTACGCATTCAGTTGCTAGCTGAAGTCTCAGTTCTAACTTACTGGTTATGGTGTTACTTGGCTGAGTGGATTGGCAATAAGGACAAAGCCTCTGGCAGGTGACACTTGCATTACGGCTCAAAAATAGTTGTGGCTGGAGCTCTGCTGTTACTACTCGACACTAAGAGGGCCAGCTGAACTAGTCTTGTCAGGTTTCTAGGCACACTGCTAACACCTTTTAACTGAACTGCAAAGGACGGGAATCATTTACCACTGCTAGATGCGCAAACTCCCAGGGTGTGCTGTAGCACTGGGGTGGGGACAAGGAGGGGATCCTTTATTAATCTGCCTCCACGCCATGAGACAGTCACCGTCATCATGCTAGGGCACATGACACACTAAGACTTAGACAAGTATGTTCCTAGAGCTCTTGCTATCGTTCCTCTGAATAATTATTGGTAAACTGTAGGACTTTTCCATTCTTTGATTTCCTATCTGTATGATGGAAATAATATTAACTATTAAGAATGATTAACAGGCTTGATTGGATAACATTTTGAGTTCCTTAGGCTGTAACATGGTCAATAAAAAGTGTTCATTTGGTCCTCATAGGCTGTGAATTCTAGCACAGTTTCTAGGCATTTACAGCAATCATTAGGTAAGCAGAGGACATACATTTATTCCCAAGTAATTACCATACATCATTATAACATCACTCCCAGGCAGAGCTGGGAAGCACACTAACAAACACATAACCAACAGCAGCTGCTGACAGGGACTCTCATGATCCCCCAGTGGGTCGTGTCCACATTCAGAGGAAGTGAACCAGAGTTCTGGAAGACGTAGGGAGCAAAACTAAGCTTATGCGGTAAGTCCACTACCAAGGGTCTAGTTATTGTCGAAAATCATGTTAGCATAATTTCATGATACTATGTGATTTCTATTTTAAAGGTCTTATACTCCAAAATTAATTTTTATAAAAAAGACAGTCAATCTAGTATAACATGTAAATTATCACACACCATAATTATCAATATTTTACATACAGCTTGCCCCCTGCAAGAAAAGAATGCACATATGTACATAAATGATGGTTTGATGCATGGTCTTAGAATAAGGAATCATAAAAAAGTAACAGCAATAGGCATACTGTCTATGTTACTGAACCTGAGAAAGCTATTTCACAACACCTGCAGAAGAAATCACATTAAATCACATTATACTAAGGGGAAGGTAACTAAGCAACACTTTCAAAGCTCAAAGGAGAAAAGCTTTAAAATGAAAGCCTTATATTTATCTATGAAATGTATATTTATCAGCACAGCTAAAAAGTCTTCACACACTAATAAGAAGCACCTAGTAAAGTAAAAGCTCCGAACTGGGCATACGACACAGTGACCAGCTTTCAGGTGGCACACGTGTTCAAGAGCTGTCAGTTACCTCTCCTCTTGCACACTTACGTGGGTTGGCCACTCATTATGTCCAGCAAAAATTCACTTATTAACCTAGACGGTACTCATGCAGTGGCTTTGTGACAGCTATTATTAACTGTGTGGTATACTTCAATAAAAACGAAAACCAAGCTTTTTGAGACTCACCAAGTGTTATCACAGTCATGTAGACCATAATGCAATTTCTGTCTTTCCAATGATTAAAAATGCCTATTCACATCTGTGCACTTTTAGAGAAAGATACTATATTTTCATCCTCTAGTTTTGGCTGTTTTTATTTTGTTTGTGCTGGCCAACTTTTTTTTTTTCTTTTTCTAGTGCTGGTATTTGAACACAGAGCTCACACATACAAGGTAAGTGCTCTATCACTGAGCTACATTCCCAGCGAGGGCTAAACACTTTTGCTTGTAAAATCTTAAGTTCTTTTCCTACCAGGTATTTATCATTCTCTACACTGATGGAGACAATGATGTATTCATAAATCAGCTCCCCGCAAAAGAACCCTGATTTGAAATAATTGACAATTTATGAGGCAAAAATACTTTCAATTTCGAAGTTCCAAGATTCAACATCTAGCTCCACAAATTACTCAGTATTTAACAACAAGATCTCATGCTTGGACAAAAGCCAGCTCTAGTCATGTAAATAATATGATCATCACTCTTTTTGCACAACTGGCAACAGTGTTCTCACTAACTGCTCGCTCACTCATACCACCACAGGCTTCCTCCAGCTGTGGGCACAGGAGATCACAACACATTTCAGTGCAGAATCAATGATGGGTGAAAATTGTTCCCTCTGTGAATCCCGGCAGAGGTAAAGCTAAATAAGCCAATTTACTCAATTACTTAGAACCAAGTATTTATTGCATCCTACTTGCCAGGAAATGTAATAGAGCCAAGGCACAAATTGTTGTTTGTTTTCTGACTCCAGTGTAGACCAAATGGAATGGATATTCAATCGCGATACTAAGCTGAGGGACACATTTTGGAAATGGTGAGGGGACACACAGCCAACATTAATGTCAGGGGGAATTATGGGTGTGAACACTTTCTTTCTACTACTGTATAAAAATGCTCCTGCTATAAATGGTCAGTGGCATAAATACTGACTGCACCTCCATGGGTTTTGCTCTTGGAAGCTCAAATCCATAAAGGCAATTGATATTTTCAATGTCAACATTTTAGAGGGCAACATTTTTTTCTGATTTGTCAGGATGCCTATTATTTCAGCATGGGCCCATCGGGAAAATGATCAAAAGAAAAACAAAAGTTAAAAGATCTGAAATATGGCAGGAAAAAAAAAAACCCTTTTGAATTGATTCTTCTGTAAACAAAGCCCCCACAGCCCTTCTACTGCATCAAATGGAATGGAAGGCACAGGAATGGAAACTAGCGTCTCCCCAAAATCATCATACCTTCAAGGTTCCTGAGGCCAGAGGACGTGACAGAAAATTAAATGCTGGCCTCCTTTCCTCTCCTCCCTGCCCCATCCAAAATGGCACTGGAGCTTGAAATTGTACAATTACTTCTAAGCCTTCCTTCTCAGTTTTAGTCTGGGTTTTCCTGGGAGTCATGAAAATTACCTGAAGGACATCGGCATCAGAGTTTGATGAGGCTGGAGATGGCTGTGTTTGGATTTTAATGTCCAAAGGCCACTACATGAAAGGATTACCCACTAGCCTGGAGCGCTACTGCAAGGTGATAGAACCTCCGGAGCTGGGGCCTCGTGGAAGGAAGGCAGGCACTGGGATGTGCACTCGAAGGGGACCTGGCACCCCTGGGGCCTCTCCTCTTCTCGCTGTCCTTGCTTCTCGGCTGCTATGAGGCAAACAAACATTCTCCACCAGCCACACTGCCCTGCTCCGGTGCACAGAGGGAAAGGACCAAGTGACCGTGGGCTGTGGCCTCTGCAAGGGAACCAAAAACAAATCTTCTTATAGAATGATTATCTCAGGTAATCTGTCACACAGAGAAAAAGCTGAGTCACAGTGATAATTTCAAAGGTCACGACTGGTTTTTATCACATTTCGATAAGGTCATTTGGCTCTGCTGTACTAGGGTGTAAACCTACTCACCACACATCTGCCTTCCCAATGCTGGAACTGCCACAAACCTTGGCGATGGAGGTGACAGTGTCTTACATATCTCCCTGGGTTCCTGTGATCTTCGCAACCCACATGCTTATGCTGATCTTACTACCCACACCTCCCTCTCTCCTACTTTGCTCCTCTGCAGTGGTGTTTGGAAAGTAAGTGACAAGCTCCTATCCCAGTAGTATAAAGTTCGTAAAGTTATGACCTCCTTACACCATTCTCACTTCTGAACCCAAATTTCATGCTTTAACATTCAATGAAAACAACAACAAGCGTCTCCATTTGGGTCTTCCAGGGAGCAACCTCCAAGACAGAGGCTCAAGAGCGCCCTACAGACCCATACTTGGGAAGGAGGGGAGAAAGTGGCACTGGGTAGAATTCGAGCTGTGATGTAGGCTCAACAGCTTCAGCCACATAGACTTCAGAGCAGAAATGGCTCAACAGAATAGTCCCACTTTGGACAAGTGGGTGATAGAGGCATGTCGGATCTACAGGGGAATCAAAGAGGAGGAAAAGAGAGGCCAGGGTGGGGGGAGAGAAGTGAGTCTGAGGATAGAGCTGGGGTTTCAATGTTTCCCCCAAAGTCCAGTGTTGGAAACTTGATCCCAAGGCAGTGGTGTTGGGAAAGCGGGGCCTAATGTGAGGTGTGTGGGTCACCAGGGCACTACCTCCATGGATTGATGAATGCCTCTATGATCTCAGGAGTGAGTTCCTTATAAAGGAGGTCTCCAGCCCTCCGTTGCTCTATTACCCTGTGCAATGGGATGAGACAGTAAGTAGTTCACAGCCCCTACCTTATGTCTCACATAACTGTGAGAAGTGGTTTTCTGTCCACTACCGTGTAGGTGCCCTGGAAACAGTAACACCGTTTCACCCGCCCTGACCACCCAGTACCACACACCTAAGTTAGACAGAAATTAATATACAGTCAGACAGGGGCTGGGCTCTGAAGGAAGTCAACATAAAAAAAATAAAGAATTGTGGTAGGTGCATCTGAAGAAGGCCAGGTCTCAAGATAACGATGCAATGGTCTGGCTTAATGCCTCCCTGGAGAATAAACAGTAATTTGAAGTTATACTGTAATAGGTGCCACCTGGCCCAGGAAGTCCAGCTAGGCATCAGTCGCCCGGGTAGGTGACCAGAGCATCTGGACCCACCCCTTTCCAGAAATGCCTTTGTTCTTTCCATGTACCCTTACTACAGGGCCCGTTTCCCTATAGGAACAATCCTAACTAACTGGCTGTATTCGCAATCCTACAGGTTGATGGGAGTTTGATCCACGTTGTGACCCTGTTGTATAAATTACCCCTGACAAAGGGCCTTCTTGGTCACCCACTCGCGACACCCTCCCGGAAACCCAGGAGCTGATCCGCTTCTCCTGATTGCCAATAAAATTCTCCTGAACTCCTTAGTTCTCGACTTCGCTCCCGGATGCTGCAGGCCCACGGGGAGCCGGCCCCATCTGACCTCTAACGGGTCGGGGGCTGTATCTCCCCCGCATCACCAGCACCCAGAACAGGGCAGGCACACAGGCGGTGCACGACAGCACGCGTGGAGACCCGCGAGGGGCCGGATCTGCCGGCCGAGTGGCTTGAGCGCAGGCCCAGAGAGGCAGCACTGCCTGGGCGCCTCGCGCCGTCCCCGCCCCGTCCCTTCCGCGCCCGCGGAGCCGGGGCTGGGTCTGCGGCCACCTCGCGAGCCCGGGCCTGGGGCAGTGCCCGCCCAGAGGCCTCCGTCCCGGGCGCCCGCCCCGGTGCACAGGCAGCACCCGACACTCACCCGGCAGGCGCGATGCTGCCCGAGCACACCCATTATTCGACGAGTGACAACCTGACCCGCGGGAGGAGCCTCAGCGGCGCCCCCACGCCAGCACCTGCTCCACTGCGCGCTCCGCCCCGCGGCCGGCGGGAGGACGCATGCGCGGATAGGGCGGGTCGGCGGGCGGACCAGGCATGCGCAGAGCGCACGGCCCCGCCCCCCGCGCTAGGCGGCGGCCGCGACGCATGCGCGCGCGGGCGGCCTTAAGGGCTGCGGCGGCCCGGGCGGTTCAGTCGGCCCGGCAGCCGGCTTCCAGACGCGGCCCGGCCTCTCACGGCCATGGCGGCCGAGGAGGAGGTGGAGTCGGCGGACGCCGGCCAGGGGTGAGGACGGCCGGCCGGGGTCCCGGGTCGGGGAGCTGGGCGCCGCGGGGCGGGGGCGGGGCCGGGGCTCCCTAACCTCGCTGCCGGGACACTCCGGGTACGGAGAAGTAGCCTGGAAGCGATCGTGCCCCTCCCGCGGGGCCATCTGCCTTCGCTGCGGACCGCGCCGCCCCTTCTTGCTTGTGCCCCTGCGATTAGTTGCCCCGGGCCTCCTGGCGAGCTGTGCGCACACGCACACGCACACGCACTCTTGTGTGTCCCAGGAGGCCACGACGTGTGGGAAACTGCCCGGCGGGGGCAGCTGTGGGCGGGGGGGGGGCTCTGCGATGTCCGGGCAGGCTGAGTTTATTTCCTCTACCTGTAACTGACCTTCGCGCACGCCTGAGCAGAGGACTGGTTCACTGGAGGAAAAAACCGAACTACCGCGAGGGCCATTCTTTCCTCTTCAAGACTAGTCGTGGATACGGAAAGTAGACTTCTCTGCTTCCCCCTCCTAAAATCCCTGGACTTCAGATGTCCGGAGAACTTCTGATAGGAACTAAATCGTGGAATATGGGATGTTATGAAACAGGCGTGTTTGGGAAGATGACGAAGAGGAAAGTTGTGAAATGTGAGGAACTAGTTCTGCGTTTCGTTTCTGTGTTGATAAACTTCCTTGTTAGTTAAAGTGGGATGTTGAGCGTCCTGGGTGGCAAACAGGAACCTGATTGGTACTCATGTGCCCATCGGGTGAGTCACGACGTGTTTGGATCTGAGCCTCCTGACGAGTGGGCTCTTTCGTCTTGTTGTGGACTTGGGAGACCAGGGCACAACTGTCGTGGCCGAAGATCCTGGAGAGCAACCCGTAAAAGTCACTAGCAGCAGGCCAGCCGCGTCCCGGCACAGGGTGGCCTCCTGTGTTCTTGGCAGGGCTCAGTGCCGGTGGCCGTGTGGCCTTCGGAACGGTATCAGGCAGCCCCGCGGAGAAGGCGCAGCTCCTCTCCCGCTGGGGGCTCCCCAAATGTCATATTCAACCTAAGGCACAGCTAGGTGTGCCGGGTATCGCAGTTCCTGCCAGCAGCGCGTAGCAGGGCTAGATCAGACCCCCTTCCCCAGTCATCTTCCCCAGGTTTTCGCTGTTTTTCACTTGGATTTGGACTCGTATTTGGCTCTTGTTTTCAGTGAAGTTTCCTGGCCATGACACCGAGCTGCAGGAGGAGCCAGTGAGGGCTGCATGGTGAGGTGTTAAAGAGGGGGAAACAGTGTGCTGGTGGTTGGAGGCAGGACCTCTGGGAAGTGATCAGGATCAGGGAAGATGTGTAGGGTGCAGCCCCAGTGACTGACTGGCTGTGTTATCAGGAGACAAAGATAGAGCAGACACGCATACCTCTGTGTACTCTCATGCTTCCTGACTGCTGCCCTGTGACTCCTCGTGCCATCCGGGACTTTGTCAGTAGGAAGGCCCACCCCGGTGCCACCCCAGAACTGTGAACCGGAATGCTTCCGTGCCTCTTTCCTTTGTAGTTTGCTCTGTCTGGTGTTGTCTTTCCGTCAGCCAAAAACAGACTGATACAGATGAGAGAGGAGAGACGTGTGAAATAGTCATCTGACAGCTTTTTGCAGCCTCTCTTCTTGCCTGTCCCTTGTGGCTCTCAGTGGAGTGGGCTGGGGCACACCCACCAGGGAGCCACTTTGCTTTCCACCCCTGGCCCTGCTGAGTTGCAGCGCAGTTGCGGGAACCCAGTGTAACAAGAGTGGAGTAGACTTCCGTCGATGGCCGTGAGGTTGGTCCAGAGAATTATTACCAACTGAGTTAGGAGGAAAGTTACCCCAGAACTGCTCATTTATAGGGCAGAGCATACAGTGGGTGGTTTGCAATGGTGTGCTGGACTTGGTTTGTCCTGGGACATTGCCAAAGCCATTGCTTTGTCCAGCCATTGCTAAAGTTTTAGTTTTTCAAATGGCTGCCAGCTTGAAATTGGGAGTATTGTCTTTCTAGAAATTATTACATGCCATCCTTAAGGGTATTAATAATGATTTTTCTCTCTTCTTGCTGCCTCAGTTGGTTTGCCGGCATTCTACTGAGTTTACTTTAGAACTTGAAGTAGTTTTTTCCTTGGAGATAGAAAAGTGGCATTCTCTATTTTGTCTTTTAAAAAACTGTTAAGATCTGTGCCTTCCTCCTGTCTGCCATCTCCTCCTGTAACCCTTGCCACAGCACTTCTTAAAACTCGGGAAACTACTCTGGGATGCTGAAGCAGGAGGATCACAGGTTTGTGCAACTTAGTGACTTAGCAAAATTTAAAAGAAAAAGTGCTCAAAAGTTAAAAGAAAAAGGGCTGAGGACGTTGCTTGATGTGAAAACCCTGAGTTCAACCCCCAGTACTTGAAAAAAATTACAATTAGTGCTTTTTATTTTTCTCAGCATTTATTCTTCTTGGTTCCTTTCAGTGTTTGATACTGTAATGATAGGTACTTCATTTTGATACTGTTATTAGACATTTTTGCTCATGTAACATTTTGCTTCTTATCTTACCCGAGACCAACTTTTGGTTGCTGTTATTAGGTTCTCTTCTTTTAACTATTTTCTAAATGTAGACATTCTCCTAGATTCTATCTTGATTCTTTTTCTTTTACTTCATATTGAAACAATACTAAAAGCACCGTTCTTTCCCTTAACTTCCCTATCTTTATTAGAGTAATTATATTCTCTCAGTCATCCATGATACCAACTGTGGCATTATTGGCCCCTCTACACCCTGTTTATTGCCCCTGAATACCAAATCTGGTGCCAAGCCCAGTAGATTCTAAGTGCACGTCACCTTTGGGACCCTCTGTAACCCAGGGGCCTCTCTGTTCACTGTTCTTTCAGCTCCCCCGATTAGTATGGTTGCTTACACGCCTTCCGCAAGCCTCATTTCATCAGTTACTTTATATTTCCGAGAGGAACATCCTTGTTTATAGCACAGTCACATCCACTAGGGCTTTATTCTGTGTCCTCACACCCTGGCTTTATCGTGTGTCCGAAGCCTGACTTTGAGCTTTGGGGTTTTGTCTCCTTGGTCTGTACTGGAATGCATCTGTTTCTCAGACACCTTCCTCACCCTCCTCCCATTGCTCATGGTTTGGTTCACGTTTTCTCACTTCGAAGCAGATGGTGACCTTCCTTCTGTAAAGTCCATGATGTTTTTCTAAACTTTCTTTATCGCACTTTAATTAATATGTCCTAATACAGTTATTTGCATATTTGTTTTTCCAGTTCAGTTACAACACATTTGCCTTACCCAAATGCCTTGTAGAGCCTAAAAGGGCTTTATAAATAGTAAGTGTCAGTAAATTTTTATTAAACACTTCAGCCGTCAGAAATTTATGCTTACATAAGCAGTCAGATCAGAAATCTAGTAGATTATGCAGTTTGCAGGTGTGTGAATTAAATTTCATCTTAAGATATTCAGAAAATTTTGCCATTGAATAGGACAGTCAGGACCCTGGGCTTTAATTGTGCTGGAGAGAATGGCACCGGGATTCTGTGTCTTGACCTTAGCCGAACCTGCCCACGCCTCCCTGTACTTCCTGTCTCACATGCCACTCACAGGCCAGCAGCACAGACTTCAGTCCTGTGACAGACAACTTGTAAAGTCCAGGGCCCCTGTCCACTTCATTGAGAACAACAGGATGGACGGTTTCAGAATTACAGACAACTCTGAATGAGTCCTTGAAGGCTGGGCCTGTATTATGTATAATAGCTACTGTGAAACTGTAATTTGTTTAAAAATAGCCTTGACTCATCATTAGATTTTTAGTTTAGCCTCTATCATTCCCCACTCCTGATTGTGAGTTATGAAGAAAATTTTATGGAGAGATGACTTTATTAAAATAATTACTCAGTGTGAGGCCCAGGAGTTTTAGTTTTATTTTCTTTATTCTCACTGAATAAGCGTATTTTAAAACTAGCATGAAGAAAGTTTCCTCTGCCTTGGTAAGCAGTGGCTGCTTCAAGTTTGCTGGAGGAGGAGGTCCTGTGTCTGGCTCCTGGTCTGGCTTGTGAGGGGAGCCTGGAAAAGATGGAGAAAAATACTAGCAGGGGGTGTGGGGAGGCTCGTAATTAGTGTGTTACAGTGTGTTAAAGAGCCTGTGTTGTCATTCATTTGATGATCAGGATAACTTGAATCATTTTGGGATCAGTTATCTAAAATAAAATGCTATGGTAATCATTTATAGTTATATGAGACATAGTCTTTTTTTCTCTTTCCAAAGAATAAGATTGAAAAGTCAGTTCCCCAAAAAAGAAGGGCTTTAATCGTGTTACAGTTTTCAGTTTGGACGTTTTCAACCATTCACTGGTTGAGGAATTATTTCAGAGGAGTACATATATTCATACCTTGGATTAATTTGGATCTTTGCAATAAAAAATAAAGCTAAATGGTTTTTAAAATGAGATTGAATACTGTGCTTAAATTGGTTTATAGAAAATGGTAATAAACATGGTTTTTTTCCTCTCTTGACTGTCCTAGGATAGTGATGGAGACTATTTTACACAAAATAGTAATATATTGAAATTCTCTTTACTTATAACCTAATTAGAAATGTTATTTTAAGTGACCAAGAGCGTGTAGAAATTGGCCAGATTTCTGTATATTTTCTTCAGAATACTTTGAAACCTCTTTCCAGTGTTTCACAATATTTATAGATTGTGTAATCCAGGTTTAGTAATACTATAGATAATCAAGTGCTTCAGAGAAGAAAACAAGATTACCAGGAAAAGTGAATATTAGTGATGTGGGTTACAAGTACAGTGTTAATGATACTGGAAAAAAGGTAAGAATGGGGTGGGAAGGAGGAGATTAGACAGACTGTTGAGGGGAAAAAACTGGTGTCCACTTCTTAAAATACTTAAAATCAGACTTAGGGCTGTAGCTGTAACTCAGTGGTAGAGTGTTTGCCTAGTACTACAAAAATAATTCATTAAAAATATTTTTAAAAATCAAATTCTTGGATAAATATGCTCAGTTAATATATTGGGCCCTTCTTGGTTTTGCTTACATTTGCACTTCTACTGTGGTCTTTTAAAGTTTTTCTTACTGAAAAGTTTGCTCACTAAAATGTTCTCAGTTTCCACACCAGTAGTTATAGAACAAGAAACTTTTTGTTTGGTGTTTTTGATTGGATGCTCAGCGCTTGGTGATAAGGTCAGTGCCTGGCGGACGGAGCTGTGTAGAGAAGCCTTCAGTGTACGTTGGTTTGCCTTCCTGGTTTACTGGTTTTTACTTTGGGAAAATTACAGTTCCTATGGTGGTATGGTGAATGTCCTTATTTTTGTTGTGTTGTTGTTGTTGCAATCCTCTGGCCTCTACTGAAGTCTGTCTCAGCAATGGACGGTAATCCTCACTGATTATCTGCTTAGATAGAGAAGTTAGGTTTAGCTTTTCTGTTTATCTCTCAGGGCTGTGAGGAGGGAGGCTGTATCCAGTTCACTGTTTCATAGCAAGGTCATGTGAATACTTAGCATAAATTCCGTGGACTCACGAGTCCTGGCCTCCCACATCCTAAGCCGCGGGAGACCACACACCACCAACTGGCATGGAAAGCTCAGTGGCCTCTGCAGGTGAGCTTAACGTACCCCAAAGACAGGGCGCAGGGACGGTGGGTAAGTTCTAGGGTTTGAATCAGTAGAGGTGATGGGATAAGGTGTGGAAACTCTTGAACAAAGGACAACCAACTAAAAGGTGAAGACAGACCTGGCTTTTCATTCTTTGGAAATGTTCCCTTGAGCCTTTTCTGGGTGCAGCAATCAATCCCGCAGGTGGTTCTGAGACACAAGTAGAAGACAGTTTCTGTAGAACATCAGAGCCTGGTGTTAAAGTAGACCTGGACGGAAACATTGTCAAGGGAAATGTGTTATTCTTTGGGAAACCCTGGCTTGGAAAACTACTCTCTGCTTTGGTGGAGACCTCGAGGAGAGCTGGGCGGCCTGTGTGTGAGAGAGGAGCCCTTGTTCTCGCTGTCACGCTCTCGGCTTGTGAACTCTGACTCAGGCTGGTCCTTAGGAGGCGGAATCCAGGGATGGACAGACCTGTCCTGCGAAGACGGCGTTGGGGTAGGTGGCGTCATGCTGGAGACAGGTACAATTGCTGTACCATTAGCTGGTTGATAACTTTTTAAACTCTAGTGCCTTGCACAGAGTAGGTATTCAGAGCCTGAATTATTTTTTTAATGAAATGTTTTTCTTGAAAGACTGAGATGGATTGTATTGGGTTTTCTTTGTCCTAACTTGTCTGTGAGGTCAGTTGGAGCCGTCGTAGATGACAGTTTATGTCACTTTATTATTTTTTTGGCACTGACCTCCCATTCTCTCTGGGAAAGAACCATGCCATGATTTGAGGGCTGTTTGCTTAAGAAAATGGGTGACATTGAGTTATAGATAACTTCTTGTCAGTACAAGCTCGTATTTTTATTGTCAGATTGAAGCCCGATGTGTGTCAAGGACAGAAGAGCTTCTGCTTAGTGATGGTTCACAGTATAAAAGCTCTAAGGATACTGAGATTTTTTTTTT
>RJWT010040855.1:0-12431 GCA_004365215.1 Cuniculus paca
TTTTATTATACTTGATGGCATGGACAGCTATTTTAAAGATAACAAAATATATAATTGCAGCCATCGAGGATGTCCAATTAGCTTGTTTAGAAACCCTGTATGGCTTTCATTGTTTGTTTTGATTGATTTTACTCTATTCTGTGTGGTTTGATTGTAATATGTCTGAAGGTGTAGGCAACTATTCTGAAGATAACAAATAGTATGGTAGCCAATGCTGTTTTGCTAATATCTTGAAATTCTGTATTGCTTACATTGTTCTGCTTTGTTTTGTTTTGTTATGTTTTGTTTTGTCCTACTGTTTTAGTTTGTTGTATTTTGTTTGATATTACTTATCCCTGATGGTATGGGCAGGTATACTGCAGATAACAAGAGCCATTATGGTAGCCTTATCAGTTTTTTTTTTTTCACCCTGTTTAAAAGTCATGTTCCATGTTCATTGCTTTGTTTTGATTGACATTACTCTGTTTTGTTTTGTTTGGTTGTAGTCTTTTAAAAAGAAAAAAAAGTAAAATATTATGCTACTGACAGCCCCAGTGTATGTGCAGGGCTTTGACTATTGTTTCCATAGAGTCCCTGAAGAAAAGAGGAACAATTCCTGCTATACTTTGTCTTCTACAGACAAGCAGCTGGGAAGATGCAATGACTGCTATCTCATTGTGTTTTGTTTTGCTTTGGTTTTTGGGGACAGGGTCTTGCTATGTAGTCCACAATGGCCTTGAACCTACAGAGATCGTGCTGCTTCAGCCTAAGTGCTGGGTCATATTTTTATTTTCAAGCAGATTTCTGGATTTCAGCTTGCCCTGTCACAAAATCAGTCGTTTTCTCTTATACAAGACAGATAACTATACTATTAATCTCCACTAATCCATCAAATAGAACAGTTTGTGTTTTCATTGTTTGATCATTTGTTTCATGCCTATATCTTGTAATCTGAACAAAGACTCTTAAGATAACAATATGCAGTATATTAACTAGTGTTGATTTCCTATCCTTTAATATTCTGTATTGTTTTTATCCTTTTGCTTTTAAAATAAAAAAAAAATCAGTGATTTTACAGATGCCTAGAATCAGGTTGTAAATTTCTAATCGGCTTTTAAATGTTTGTCTAGAAGGCATTAGTTCTGAACTTTCTTCCTGGTCTACTTGTACAAAAACTGACAGGACTCAGCTCTGACTCTACTGACTACTGAAATTCTAGTCTATGTGGGTGTTCAACATAACCTGCAATCTGGACAGTATTAAAATATGGTACTGGTTAAGGGAATTTGGATCTGATATCATCACTGAATTAAAGTTATAAAAATGTGATATAATCATTCTTTTCAGGAGGTCACAATCTAATGAAAACAAGTAATAACAATTAAACCTAAGAATACTAGAAATGTGAATATTTTGCTTTTTAGAATTTGTCAGAAGGCTGGCTATTGGATGTTACTCATCAGACTCATTTTTTTTTAAGTCTGTGGGGTAACACTATAGACTTGGTGACTTCATTTATAAATGTACATAGCAACACTTTTTTGAAATAATTGAATCTCGTGTAATTACAGGATCTCTGCACATTCATGAGACAATGGGCCAGGATTCACTACACAGCTCCTGTAGGAGCCTCAGTCACCTGACAGTCACTCTGTATGCCAGCAGTCTCTGCAGACTCCTATTCTGTGGCCTCTTATCAGGAAGGGACTGGCTCAGCAAGAGCTGGGGATGCACAATGGACAAAGCTGTCAGGGTAAACAAGCACTTCAGCTACATCTGGTCCACTTCTCTTACCTGTTGCTGGCATCTGAGATATGCAAAGCAGTGAGATTTATGTTATCTGAAGGAAAATACAACAAAAGAAATACATCTTCCAGGGCAACCCACTCAGGACCTCTTGTATCTCTCTCTTTCAGACAGAAGCTTTCTTTCTCTCAATAAATATGTTCTGCTCATTAAAAAAAAAATGCATCTTCCATAAAATTAGAGACCTTCTTCATCCTTTGAGTGTGCGATCCCTGTACTACCAGGCTTTGCATCAATATGAGGAATCCAGTGGATGACTATATTTTACTTAATTACAGACATCTGTCCAGTGGTTACAATTCAACTCAAAAGATGGCTATTTATAAAGAATAAAAATTACATGCTGGGCGTGCCTACCAAAACAATTTCTTAAAGAAAAAAAAAAAAGGTAACACCTAACCTTTTGAGGATGTCCTAATAATATACACTTCACCTGTAACAAGATAGTAATTGCACTGCTGACTCTGCAAATCCTTTCTTTTATTTTGTTAAATCCATTCCCAGGAAAAATTAGGGATTTTTCTATTAATATTTTATAAGTCTGTCAAGCTCTCTCAGTATTTTTGTAAGCTACTTTTGAACCTTTCAACCGGGCTTAAAAATTAATTCTTTTAGTCCACATATGGTAATGCTGTAGTTCAGTTTCAGAAGCTCTGCCATCTTTGTACAGTATGCTGGGTTTGTATAACTAATTGGTATTTTGTATTGACTTTGACTTATTATAAAAGAGTGGAAAACAGACAAAAGAAAGTGACAGTCAATATTAAGCTGTTTAATGGTTATGAGCATATATTTTATAAATTTAATAAAATAATACCAGCTGGAAATCAATAGGCATGCTGAAAGATGTGAAACTTTTAATTTCAAATGGACACTATTTGCACTTAAACTGTTGACTTTCACATTCAGATGTAACGCAAAAGAAATAAACAGTATGATGAATTGAGAACCCATCTTCTAAGATTCTGTACCTTATGACTTTTTAAAAGTCTCTGGGAAAGATCTAAATATTGCTTGTCTCAGAGTCTTTTGCACAACAACATCATCTGTGACAGCAGACCCATATGCCTCCATGTCACTGTCCCTGGGAGCCCCTTTTCTACCCCTGTCGACAGTATCAGTTCCCAGCTGGCCCCTTCAGCATCTACACCCCTAGAGTAATTATCAGTTTGTATCTCAGGTACTACACTGTGAGCCCAAAGGAAGATACTATCTCAGTGATCTTCCCCGCAAGGAACTAAAAGATACTTGATGAAATGTGTTTCATGCAGCACAATGCACATGCTCCAAGGGCGTGATTTTGTCTAACCTTGCCACTGTCTCCACAGAAAAGACGAAGTTCTTTTTCCATATGACCTCAGTCCTGTGCAGTCCCTGAGGAAAGAGTATGTGGTAAAATCAGAACCACATATGTTGGATGAAAATAGGCAGGTTAAAATGACTAAGTCAGGCAAGGTGGTGTGCACCTGCAGTCTCAACACTTGGGAAGCTGAGAGACTGAACACTTGAGCTCAGGAACTCAAGATCAGGCTGGGCAACATAGTAAGACCCCATCTCAAAAATGAAAAACAACAACAAAAAACACCTCTACTCAACAGGGAAAATAAGCCACCCTCAAATATGGTGAAAAGAATACAAGGGAACTGAGGCTTATGCACAGGAGTTAAACAGCTATAAAAGCCACAAGGTGTTGTTACTGTTCTGGAACTCTCATGGAAACATTTATGCTGAGGGCTAAAAAGGAATACTAGAATAACAACTGTAGGTTCTAGGTCGACAAGAAAATGAGTAGAAAATGTTTATTTCAGAGTTGATTTCCTTTGAATATGGAAAAATTAATTTTAGACCTTGGTCAAATTTTCTCTGGGATAGTAAAGTTCCAAAGCACTGTGAAGAGCAGATTTATCAATTCTGAGATCCACTGAAGAATATATGATTTGTTAAGCTGGAAAATAAAAAAAGGAGAAATGAATGAAAAGGATGAACATGGCTTTGTTTTCTTAAACTTTAACCAAAAAGGCTTGGAATAACAGCCAACAGGGATGTAGCAATAGCCCTGAATGTTACTGCTTTCATAACCATCTCCAGTGACTCCTTGTTACCATGAAGAAGTGACAGCCCTATCTGACGAAGTGCAGTGTTTGCACACTGCAGTTCAATCATTACACAACTATCTCATCATCAAATATAAGTATAAATAAAATATTATCTTCTCCCAAAAATTTAATAAAACTGTATTTCATAATGTTGATTTTTTAAAAATTTATTAGGCTGACTCCTTATTACTTAAATGTAATCCATATTTCTAAGTATTAACATTGGAACATTTTATCTGATACTTGCTAGAATAGTTAGAACCTTATACTTTAACAGATTAAAAACAATAATCAAAATGAGGTCATCTTAACAAAGTTCCTTATCAAATATTTCATGTGCCCTTAAGTATCTTGAGTAATTTTTTTCTCAGCTATGAATATGTCTCTAGAATATAAGAATAATATATTCAGAATAACTGTAATTCAAACTAGGTTATTAGTAGCAAACCATTACTTCTAGTATTTGGAAGCAAATCAAAAAAGGGTAACTTGTTGATCAAAAGGGTAACTTGTTGATCAAAACTTGATCTGGTTGGCAATATGGAAAAACAGGCTGCCATATTTAATTAAATCTACACATTATACCATTTGAGCAGTTCTGTTAAAATCCTAATTTTCACTAAAACCTAACATAACTGACACTGAACTTTACACTGATACGGCTGATTCCAAATAAGGTGAACTCTTCTTCCTCTGTATTTGCATAGGACTTTTTGTTTAGACTTCATTAATAGCACTTTTCATATTATCTCATGTCACCATTACTGTTAATTTATAATCTCTTACAATAGAGGACCATGATTCATTTATTGCCATAACCATCACAGCATACAATACATACACTGAAAGTCTCCTTAGGTTTTAATTTTTTGCATTTTGAAGATTGCATGCTCAAAATTTCTTTGAGTTTGTTGGATGTGGCTGGGGGGGAGGAGTGGTTGCTGGAGATCAAAACCAAGGCAAAGAAAAGACTAGTAAACTTGAGGAAAGGGAAAAAATATGCTGGCCAACTATTCTACCACACCTCTAGTCCAAGGATTCCTTTTTTGCCTCATCTGAACTGGAAATACTTTCTTCATATCTGCCTCCAACATCACTGCAATAAAAAATACGATAGGGAACAGAGAGAACTGCAGCTCAGTGGCAGAGTGCTTGGCTACCATGTATGAAGGCCCTGGGTTCAGTGTCTCTAAATTCAATCCTGGCTCCACAAAAAAATGGCGGTGGGGGAGGGAGAAGGAAAAAAAGTAGGAGAAGAACAAGGCAAAAGAATTCTAAAGCAAAAAGAAAAAGGAAATAATGAGTGGAGAGTAAGAGGAACCAAAGTAAAGAGGTTCTTTGTATTTTAAACTTTCCTGTTCCTAGAAGGAAGCTTACTAATGGGCTAAGACAAGGGATTAGCAATCCTGAGTTATAAAGTAGGAAAATAAATGACTCTCTTCATCTCTTTGATCAATTTCAAGTATAATAAATTCTTCTAAAATTAGAATGGTGGCCATTGTATTTATTTGATTATGTTAAAACAGAATTGCATGTGTCATATGGAAATTACCACAAAGAAATGACTTTTGTAAGATTCAATTAGCACTAAATATAAGATTAACATAATTTCATGTTTGTTGATCATAAAGTTCTCCAAGATTTAAAAATAATTAAGGATTAATTACTACTGTATGATACTAAAAAGTGATTTCTCCAGCTTTGTAGAAAATTGTTGGGTTTTTTTTCCTTCTATGATTCCAATGTGATACATATATAATAGAAAAAACTAGTTTTTCCAATTTGCTGTATTGCAGAGATACTGTTTTTGGAAAATATGGAGACTATAGGTTTCTCTTTTTTTTTGGCAGCACCGGGGATCGAACTCACAACTTTGCGCTTGCCAGGCAGGCACTTAGACTATAGGTTTCTTACCTTGCTATTCATGTGATTTCATCGAATTATTGTCATCAATACTGTAGCAATATACTGACATATACTTTTTTAAAAAAATCCTCAAGGGCTGGGGATTTAGCTCAGCAGCCTAAGCGCCTGCCTGGCAAGCACGAGGTTGTGAGTTCGATCCCTGGTGCCACAAAAACAAAACAAAACAAAACAAAACAAAACAAAACTCCTCAATAGACACACAGAAAAACACATTCATGATGTGATAAAAACATATTCTAAATAATAACAACAACAGTAGCAACAGTTAGTCAAGCAGTAAGTGCCTGACAGTATCTCATTTAATCTTAAAACAGCTGAATGAACAATCAGAAGTATGAGATATAATTACTACCTCCATTTATGAACATGTTTCAATAACCAGACCAACAGTCACCAGTCAATCAGGATCAAAGCTAGCATAAGATTCAAGACTGATTCTAAAACGCTTCTTATTAGACCTTCTACTGTATAGCACAGAAGTTTTAAGTGTTTTCTATGTACATTCCAAATAAAGTTATTTTGAATCACTTGGAATGTTCCCTCCAAAAATATTTGTATCTGACTGTTTTATATTTCTGGAGCCTCGTATTTCATCATCGGTAATTCCGTTCCTGGTAGGTCCCTGTAAAGCTGTCTTCCACAACAAGGTTAGTAAGAATAAAAATATAAACACAAAAATAAATTCTAGCACAGAAGAACAAAGCATATACTATCTTGTATATTTAACAATCCATTATTTATCTGACAAAGTGTTTTTAGAACTATCAATTCTATTACGGAAAAAAGAATAATAAAATTATAGAGTGTAACTTTTGGATGTGGTAAGTTTCAAGGTAAGAGTTTCAATAATCTGGACCCTGAAACATGTAAAAATACATACTAAAAAAAGTTTCATCTGTAGTATTTAGTATAGGAAATTTCTTTATGACCTTAGGGAAGGAGAAGAGTTCTTAAATAAAACATGAAAACCTAAACCACCAAGAAAAGACTAGTAAACTTGAGGAAAGGGATAAATATGCCACAGAATGGGAAAAGATATTTGCATATATATAACCAAAAGCTGGCAAAGGATTAGTATCTAAAATACATAAAGGATGCCTACAAACTAGTAAGAACAAAACAATATAATTAAGAAATGTTATTTTTATTTTTATTCTGTTGGAGATTGTAACCTGGTATCCTTTGGGCTTTAGGAAGAGCTCCAGTCATAGCAAAAGGAAATGTGAATTGAACTCATGACCTCATGCTTGCCAGGCAGGCGCCATGCCACTGAGCTATATCCCCAGCCCCAACTGACCTAAATATAAGATCCAAACTCTCAGAAGAAAACAAAGCACAAAATCTTCATGACATGGGTTTGGCAGTGATTTCTTGTACATGATATCAAAGGCACTGGCAACAAAAGAAAAAAATAAATTGGATTTGATGAAAATGTAAAAATTTTGTGCATCAAGAAAAACTGTCAGTGGAGTAAAAGCCAGTGCACAGAATGAGAAAAAACATTTCTGATCAGATATCTGATAAAGGGTCAATATCCAGCATATATAGAGAACTCCTATAACTCAACAAAATAAACTGATTAACCAATGGGCAGAACATTTAAATAGACATTTCATAAGAGAAGATTAACAATGATTAATAAATCTACGTATATAAAAAGATTGACAACATCATTAGTCTTTACTAAGTACAAACAAAAACTATAATGAGATATCTCATATCCAATGGGATGTCTACAATCATATAGAATAAAACAACACTGAAATAACAAGTTTTGGCATGGATGGAAAGAAATTGGAACCTTGTGTGCCACTGGTGAGAATGTAAAGAGGTACAGCCTCTGTAGAAGAGTATGGTGACTCCCTAACATACTAAAAATAGGTTTACCATATGCTCCAGCAATTCCTCTGCTAGCTATATACCCAAGAATTGAGAGAAGGGTCTTAAATATTTGTACATCCATCTTCAAGGGGTATCATTCACAATAAAACATGGAAGCAACCCAAGCATCTATTAACAGATGAATAGATAAAAGTGTAGTAAAAAGGAAGAAGACTAACCACGACTTCCCGTGAGCCAGTCAGTGTGTGGGCTGGGAAACCAGAAGAGCATTCCCACTGCACCCATAAGTAACTCGCTGATTTGGAGGACTCAGGGAGAGATGACAGCAACTCAGGTGAAGGGAATAACTTGATGCTTGTATTGTTTGACCGACTCTGCAGGCCTGGGGCTGGTGGTCTGGGCATCTATTTGAAGGATGGCAGTGTGCACTGTGGCAACTGTGGGGGGTTTCCTTCCATCTGGTTTTTGAAATCCAATGTTTTGTTCCATTTTACTGTTTTGTTTTATTCCTGTATCTGGCAACTTGAGAAACTATTTTGAAGATAACAGTACGTAGTATAACAACCACTGTTAAATTCCTACCTTCTTGTTTTGAAAATCTATACAGCTATTATTGTTTTTTTGCTGTTGTCATTTTGCTTTTGTTGTTTTTTAGGTTTGTTTGTGTCTTGATTTTTCTGTTTTTTCTCTTTAAAATAAAAAAATGTAGTAAAAAGGAAAATTCTGAAAAAAAATGGGCAAATGGATACAGGCTATTTATAGAAGTAATAAACATTAAAATATTCAAATTCACCACTGATTTATCATGGGAAGGCAATCATGATATAATCACCTTATCTATGAGATCTGCAAAATTTGTCATAAGCATGATGGAATTTTGATGGGAATTTTTTTCATAGGAAAGTTTTGATGGAGGCAATGCCAAAGATAAAAGGTCCCATATAATTCAACCAAAGAACTTGTATGCTATAGTTTTTCTATTGGTAAGTCAGTTTTCAGGACTTTAAGCTTAAAATAATCATCTATGTTTGAGGGGCTAAGGTTATTCAATATTAAAAAAAAAATCTTTGAACCAGAATATTACCATTCTAATTCTGTCATTACTATGGACACAAAAATTTAACAAAATTTGATAATTCATAAACCCTAATCTCTTTGCCATCTCTAAAATAAAATGTTATCAATAACACAGAGAGTAGTATTTTAGGGCTGGGTATTTAGCCCAGTGGTTCAAGCACTTGCCTGGTACGCGTGAGGTCCTGAGTTTGATCCCCGGTACCAAAAAAAGAAAAAAAAAAAAAAGAGTAGTATTTTAAATGTCACGGAAGAAAAATCCAAAATAGAAAGGCAGTTTCCTGTTTATGGTCTAAACCTCTTTACAAACTTCCCTTTTATAAACAGTAGGGCAACATTTCTTGAAGAACGAGGGCAGAGGCTGGCATTTGTAGTAATTTTTATAATGTTGGTGTCACAGAATAAGATCACTCCATAGGATATTATGGAATGATAGTAAGATCATCTCATTATCCTACTATATATTACTTCACTGCTTTATTCCCTATTTGTTGGGTTTTGGGATACATGACTTGGCTTATGTATATAGTTACTCATAATAAAAGTCATTTGTTAACAAACAAAACTCCTTTGTGCTTTGCACAAATAGCTTCTTATATATGTCTCAATTTTGTTTAAATGTAATAAAATGTTATTATAGAATCTTATTATATTGCAATGCAGACAGAAAGCAGGAGGATAAGGACCCTCTCTAAGCAGAAGCAGCTACTACTGGTTTGTCTTTCAAGGCTCTGCATTGGGCACTAAACAGCCAGTATTTTTCAAGAGTAATTTTGCAGAACCAAGTATCTACCAAGTAAGATTATCTGCTGTATGACATTTCTTAGTTTTGGGGGGGTTTTTTGTTTTGTTTTGTTTTTGGTACTGGTAATTGAACTCAGGACACTGCACTTGCCAGGGAGGCACTGTGCCGCTGAGCTAAATCCCCAGCCCTGTATGACATTTCTTATTCCGGATGTTTCCCTAAACTTACATAGTTCAGTAATTTATTTCCAAATTATTACTGATGGGAACAGATAACTCTATTTGAGCATATTACAAGAGTTTAACCCTTAACAACTACACAGTTGAAGACTAGCACATAAGAAGACAGTCTTTTAATAACGTAGGAAATATATCCACTCCTAATCTCATAAAGAACAGGTCAAATAATTCATTTCCCTGTACAAGGATATCATTGGCAGTCTGTACATATTATGTTTGGTAAAGTAATTCGTATTAATCAGTGTGTCTGTTGCACAATGTGTCATATTACTTGGTAACATCTCTGACCTAGATAATAAGTTAAGCTGATTACAGGACATACATTCATTTGCCTAATTTGTTCACTAAATATTGATTTATTGCGTGTAGTAGGCACTGAGTGGAAAGCAAATATGTAAAACAGAAAATACAATAATGTGGAGCAAAGGAATATGAACTTGTAGGTTCTTGTGTCAATATTACTGCAACCCAAAATTGGGCACTTAAGAGCTGATATTTTACAGTCAATGAAGAGTTTCTAAATGATGATAGGTCTGTTTTTTAGGCATGCTCCCATAAGAAAAAGGACAAAAAAAAAAGGAATTTCTGCAGAGATATACCACTGTTAGTTATTTTGAAATTCAATGTGATTATATGAGGTCACCTCTTAAAACCTTGTTTGAGAAACATTTCTTGTTAAGAAAAGTTTTCTTGGGCTGGCAATGTAGCTCAGTGGTAGGGCACTTGCTTAGCATACATAAGACTGAGTTCAATCCCCAATACTGGAGGAAAACAAAAACCTTAATGCTGTTTAATAATTCTTCCACTTGTGCAATACACTGATGTACGATGCTTGTCTAATAAAAAAAACAGAACATTAAAGAAAATCAGTGTCTTTAGGACACCATCACATGATTTGCAGCATGAATGGTAGTTCTCAAGTACATGCTTTGATGAGTTATTACCATTAATAGCTTTTTAGTGCTATCCTTAAGTTACAGGTAATATAAATACATATAAACATAAAATAATAAAATATCTCAATAGTCACTTGCAAAATGAACATTAGCTTTTATTTAGCTCCTCTTAAATGAGATCTTGGAAAATAATAAATAACAATAGATAGCTACAGAGTAATGACAATGAAACAATTATATCAGAATGAGAAAACTAAAAAACTGAAAGTATAATTAAAACTAGAGCACAAGCTTAAAGCAAACAGTACTGTCATTTATGAAAACAGCAGACTGACTGGTAGAACACAGAAACTCAGTTGCTATTTTAATTTAAAAGGTTTTCAAACTTCAACAAGAGTGTTAGGGCAGATGGTCTAAAGCAAAGTTGTATTTAGTTTCAAGAGATTATTGAGTTATCAACATGGGCCTTTTGTAGCCAAACATGGCCAAAGTGTCATTTTCTTTTTTTCTTTTTTAAGGGGGAGTTGAGACAGGCTCTCACTATTCAGTTCAGGTTGGCCTTGAACTGACTACATAGCTCAGGCTTGCTCAAACTCACTGTGATCCTCCTTGCCTCTGCCGCCTGAGTGCCAGGATTACAGACATACACCACCCCACCCACTTGTCACTATCGAATATGGAAAGTAACACAAACTACAAAATGTTTTAAATTGTTACATGAATGAGTTGTTACTTGCAAGTTACCTGTAAATCAATCTGAAACTTACTTCTTTAAGGGCTAATCAAAATTTTAAATAGATCTTAACATATCTATTAAATAAAATCCTAATTGTTAAAAATTTTGGCACCACAATATAAATAATTCAACAGGAATAGCCCTCTTGACCTTGGTTCATTTCCATTTGGATTCCTTTTATTCTGTATAACCACCCAGCATAATACAGAAAATATTACAGTACAGTTGTTATGGTTTACATCCAGAATATCCATCAAAACTCTAGTGCACTCAAAGGCAGGGCTTTTGGAAGGTGATTGGATCATGGCGTGCTACACCTAATAATCCACTGATGAATCCATAACTGAACGTGCTATTGGGAGGTGAGTAGCTGGAAGAGGTAGGGCACTGGAGGTATGATCCAGAAGGATGTATCTTCTCTGGCTCCTACCTTCTCTCTCTTCTGCTTCCTGGCCACCACAAGATGAGAAGCTTTCCTCTGCCTGACTCTTCCATGCATGGTCTTCCTGCCTTGTCACTAGGTGACTATATCCTTAACTACAAGCCAAAATAAACTCCTTATGTTGTGGATGTTGCGTATTTTGTCCCAGCAAAAAAAATAAATAAATAAAAAGTGACGAAGACAACAGCCTCAATTTATGATTTACTCAAACTATCACCCACTCATACTTGCCAGCTCACAGTATCTTCCCCAGGGAGATACATATAATAGATAAGAACTCAGTTTAGATGAGCAAGGCTGAAGACAGATATTCTCACATCAGATTATGTAGAAAAAAATTATTAAGGCTTAGATTTCTTGAATATCTTCATACCATTGGAAAGGGGTCACCATGTGAATGAGACATCTTTTTTTTTTTTTTTTTTGCAGCACTGGGGATTTAACTCATGACCTACTGCTTGCCAGGCAGGCGCTTAGGCCACTGAGCCAAATCCCCAGCCCTTGTCTTTTTGAGACAGGGTCTTACTATGCCATTCAGGCTGGCCTTGAACTCACTTTGTAGCCCAGGCTGGTCTTGAAGTCACAAGGATCCTCCTGTCTCAGCTTCCTGAGTGCTGGGATTACAGGCGTGGGATTACACCACGCCCGGC
>RJWT010040856.1:0-12435 GCA_004365215.1 Cuniculus paca
AACTGGCCTTGAGCTCACTTTGTAGGCCATGCTGGTCTCACACTTGCAACAATCCTCCTGCCTCAGCCTCCCGAGTGCTGGGATTACAGGCGTGCGCCATCTGGCCTGGCTGCCTCATGTTTTTTTTTTGTTTTTTGTTTTTTTTGCGGCACCAGGCATTGAACTCACGACCTCGCGCTTGCTGGGCAGGCGCTTAGAACGCTGAGCTAGATCCCCAGCCCTGTTTTTGAGACAGGGTCTCGCTATGCCATTCAGGCTGGCCTTGAGCTCACTTTGTAGCCCAGGCTGGTCTCAAACTCACAACGATCCATCCGCCTGTCCCAGCCTCCCGAGTGCTGGGATTACAAGCATGAGCCACCACGCCCGGCTGCCTCATGTTTTTTAATAGTGGGATATATATAGTATTCCATTTAATAGAAATGTCGTATTTAATTTATCCAAATTTTTTATGTATATATTTATTTATTGAGCCAGGATCTCACTATGTAGTTCAGGCCAGCCTTGAACTCACTATATAGCTCAGGCTGGCCTTGAGTTTGCAGTGATCCTCCTCCCTCAGTCTCCTGAGTGCTGGGATTACAGGTGTGCGCCCTCGCCTGGTTTAGCCGGTACTTTTATGTAGTAACCATCTTCACAATTGAGGCTTTGTGAGCCCCCTTTTCTCAGTGGTCCTGTATTAATCTTTCAGCTGAACGCAAAAATATCTAGGACCCATACCAGGTTCTTCTTGCTAAAGGTACTCAGGATCTTGATACCCAGTGAGGTCAGGCATAGATCCAGCCACTTGTTAAAAAAGTAAATCGAAATCATCACCTAGATAGAATTGATCTGTTGAAGCTAAAAACATCAAGCCTTTCAAGTTACTTGAGAAGCCCAGAAGGAAAATGTTATGTTATAGGGCTTTGTAGCTACTATTCTCACAGCTTAGTGCAAGGGTGCAGGGAATGTTTTCATAGAAAGGTTTCTCCTTTTGAGATTATTTTTCAGATAAAGAAGGCTTGTTTAATTCAGGAAGAGTTATTTCATAGGAAATTAAATCTTGGTAAATCCTCTATCATATTTCCACACTTGCCAGTTCTCTGGCAAATGATGACTTGCAAATGATTTGGAGGGTTTCTTAAAAGCAAATAATTCTGCATTTTATACATATTTATCTTTTTTACTTTTGAATAAATAAAAATCTCTTAGATAAGAGACTTGTGTTGTCCCTTTGTATTAGTCTCTGGGTGATATTATTGTTTCTCAACCTGAGAATGGTTAATTACTTGTAGTGATTTTTAAAAAACAATTTTACTTGCTTTGACTGTTTTCTGGAAAGAATTTAAAAAATAGAACCAGTGCTGTTGGCCAGGCAATGGAGAGTTGCTGCCGCTCAGAGATCAGTAATTGTAACATCTTGGTTTGTAATCCTCAGTGGTGTCTAATCATGTCGCGTGCTTGGGAACCAGGAAAGAATTTTCTTTTCAAGTCTTAGAGCATCATTTTTTCCGACATTGATCAAAGGTTGGAAAACTACTATTATATATGTAGCCAGGGTATTCATAACTGTCTTACATTCTTAATCTTTTGGCTATTTGGTTGAAATATATCTACGCCTCTTAAATATTGAAAGCATAATATCCTTTAACCTACAACTGCAGAGTTAAAATGAATTTTATGTGAAATATTTAGTTGTGGACCACATCTTCAGCTTTTTATATGCCACAGTGGTCTTGTTTTTTTTCCCTTCCATTGTCTGATAGTGAGGTCATTTTCAGTCCTCTGAGAAATTCTATTCCCAGCCAGATGCGGCTCATATATTAAAAGTAGCACCTGTGGCTAATATCACAGCAGCTTACCATAAATTTACATGGTAACTAGGATTATATCTGTCAAGACTGTTAAAAAACATCTAGATTTAATTTGATTTCCAGTATTGTAGAGGCTATCCAACATTTTGCTTCATAACTATATTTTAAAAGTTAAAAATCACTCCATTGTTAAGTTTTATAGCACTCCTAGTGCCCATTAAGTTGATTTGTTCAATGGAGGTCAGAGTAAAGCAACTTGGCTACATTAAGATCGGAAACCAACCCATTTGTGACAAATTTAGTCCTTTCGTGTGAATCTTCTCAACGTCTCTGCACTGATTGGATTCAGGTGTAGCTTATGTCAGTAGCATTTAACCTCAAAAGAATGAGTGGTGTGATTGGGTTGTTGTAAATTCTGAAGCATTTTGCCTTTGCTTGTTTAAATGTAGCTGTTGATGCTGCCGCCCATGCCCGTCTGCTCCACCATCTGTCTATACCAGAGTAGTATAGTTTTAGAGACATCTTAGAAAATTAGGGTACGTGCCTTTATCCCTTTTCCTCCTTTATGTAACCCTTTCTGAATTGCTCTATTCCCCATTATCCTTTGAGTCATCTCCCACATGTTGATTTGCACACCTGCAGTTACAAAATTATTTTGGGGTGTCATTATATCATGTTGTTCACCAACTTTCCAGCATTTATGAATATACTGTAAATCAAAATAATTTACAAGGTACGGGGAATCTGCTCTTACAAATAAGATTTGAGTGATGAATTTCTTTGGTGTCCTCCTACTTCATATGGTTTCTTAAAAAGAAACTGGTAACTTACTGTATTTCTTTGTATTTGCAAAAATTAATTCACAGTCCAGAACTGAGTTAAAGATTAAATTCAATCTTTCGTAGTTTAAAACATGTTGAGAAACATAAGCCATTAAGAAGTAAGCAAACTCTGTTTCCTAATTAGGTATTGCAGTTGTCTTGGCAATAATCTCTCCCCTGAAGCAGACAGTGGGATGTAAAGTGTTGGCACTGAGGTCAGTGCAGTGTGTGGCTCCTCGGCACGGATAGCCTTAACCTTCAGTGTATATGCCCGCTTTAAAGTAGCATCAGCTTGGAAGTACTTTCTGCCATGTTGATCATCTTTCTGGAAGGAAGTTTGTAAGCTTTTTTGAGACTGAGTCCCACAAAGGAAGTAGAACAACAACCAAAATTATTATGTTGAAAAGATTAGGATAGTGAAGATAACATGGTAATTTAGTGTGTTACTTGGTATTATTAATTACTTAACAGAAAATACCATTAATGACCAGTTTGTAACTATGTAAAAGTTTTTTTTGTTTTTTTTTGGTAGTACTGGAGATTGAACTCAGGGCTTCATACATGCTAGACAAGTGCTCTACCACTGAGCTATATCCCTAGCCCCATAAAACATTGTTTGAGAGAATCATGACATCTCTTTGTGTTTCTGGTTACTTAGTTGCCCTCCCTGTGCATCTGGATGAGGGGCGGAGTTTCTACTTGGCTGTCAGTGGAGGGGAAGGGTGAAAGCATAAGATAGATGCACAGTGTCACACAGCCCTCTTTGCTGTCCTCCCTGCCTTCATCATTTCTTCATAGATCATTGTGGCTGACCTCCCTACCCTCCCCCTCCACACTGTAACCTCCTTGAGGGACAGCCACTGTGACCCATGGCCTAGAGGCCAGGCAGGTATATAGTACAGTAACAGATTAATAATTGTAAGTATTGCATACTTTCAGGAGCAGACTGTTGGGAAGATTCTGGAGTTTTCAGGTAGATTTGAGTTTTCAGATAACGCACAGAAAGCAGAAATTTAAGAAATTGTTAACTTATTTCGTTGACCAGGATTCTTTTTTTCCTCAGTCATCTATTGGAGTTGGAAGCAATTGTATCATTTTGTTTCTGAAGATGCCAATTGATGTTCCCAAGAGAACAGAAATCATGGAGTTGTTGGGATGAGGCTCCTCCATCATGTAGCCATCTTCGAAATCCTGTGTGTTAGCGCTGGAGCTCCATCTGTCTAGTGACCAAAGATACAACTTTAGAAAGTTGATTTTGAGAATAGAAATAAAAGTTATTTTAGAAGACCTGCTTATTTTTAGAGAGACACATTTATTTCCCTACAACTCAGAAATGAAAATAATTATTTAGTGCCCAGTGCCAGCTTTTTATCATTCACTGATACCATATTACCTTAAGTGGTTTAGAATAAGAGAAGTAGCTCTAATTTAAGACCAGGTGGACCAATGTTACAGGACTAAATAGATATAAATACTTTAGCATACATTGACTTATAAGGTAATATTTAGTTTGGTTCTTTCATAAATAACATTCCATGTTGAAAAATGAAAACTGTGGTATTAACTGCATTTTTATTTAGAATTTTGTTTTAAGCCATGCAGAATTCTATTGTGTAATTGTTTTTTCAGGTTATTGCATAAGGGTAAAGTCTATATTTCTCCTAATGAGATCCTTATTTGGCAAAATTTAGCTGTTACAGTTGCTATTGGATGAACAAACATATATTTGTTTTTTATGAAAAAATTTCGTTCTCCACATTTAGTTTTCACATATATGCAATTTTTCCTTCACCAAATTATTAAAAATGGGATTTTGAGAAATAAGTGATTTCATTATACTGAGGCCATGTAATAGATCTAATATTGCAATATTCTAGGACTGTAATTAAAAATAGATTCTGCTGGTAAATGTTGAGAAGTGGCAAAGAAGGAAGTTACAATACATTGCCTATTTACCAATTAACCATTACCTGCCAAAAGCACATCAGACCCACACAGCGGACATCCGCTAATCCAGTGGTTAGCCGTTCCGGGCTCTAATGCACACTGTTTTACACGTTAACGGTTTTGAAGTTCCAGGCCAAAGCTGACCTTTCACATGTGCTCCGTTCACAGTAGGAATCTCCACTCACTGCTTCCTGTCAGAATGGATTATAGTGACACAGCGCAGGGCTCACTTTGGCTGCAATTAAGTTTTTGATCAGAATTATTTCGTTCACAAACAATCACATTTGTTAAAACGTTACATCTGCCCTGAGAACCACTGGCAGCCTCTCAGTTTATCAGTGTGATGTGGGTGTAATTCTTCATTTGTTTTTCATAAAACAGCAAGGCATCTTATGTACGTTATTTAATTTTTTTTTTCTTTTACTGGTTTCTGCCTTTCATTTCATTGGGTTTGGAAGAAAACTATGTGCTGAAATTAGTATGAAGCTGCTTGAAAACTTTGGGAATTTGAATGAAATTGTTTTTGGTGCAGAGCAAAAATTATCCAATTGGGAGCCAAGACTCAAATATTATATCCAAAAATTGTTAGTGGTGGCTCTGTTTCTCACATGAGGAAATATTTTAGCTTTGCGAGTGTAAGGGTTTGAGGTTTTGATTCTTGGTCTGCAGTTCCTGGAGTCTCTGTGCCACAGTGTTGCTGCCTTTCAGCACTTACCCTAATGCACGTCTCCAGATCCGTCACCATTGCCATGAACTTCAGTGCCTGAGGTAAAGCCAGTGTTGGCTTCCTTAGGCTCGCCTCCTTTGGTTCTTTGCTTTCAAAAGTCATTTCCTCACTAAGAAGTGACAGCAGACATATATTAAAGGAGGGTTTGTTTTGTTTTGTTTTGTTTTGGCTAACTGACCATTTTCTGCTAATAAAATAATGTGGGTTATCAGTGGAACTCTTGAGTTTTATGAGTGATCTGACAAGGCTATCATCTCACCCTTTTGTGACCCTATCCATTTTGAAGAAGAGTCTTTGCTTCACAGTATTGTGTGTTGGGTGGGGTACTTACAGGGCACAAGATTAGAGTTTGGATTGAGTGTGACTTAAAATGCAAACTAACCTTTGACTTAATTTTGTGTGAGCACAGGTCTGGAAAGCTGGGGTTGAGGTGGTGGGAATGCGGGAAGGATTGGAGTTAGGAGGACATGAAGCTGGAAATGCTTGAGTGCTATCTGAAAGGTCCAGAAATTAAATATCTATATCTATGTCTATATCTATATCTATATCTATATCTATATCTATATCTATATCTAGTATGTATCTCTATTAAAGTAATTTATGACCAGGTTTGGAAATGTTGCATTAAAATCTAAACCATTTCCCATTTGATTTGATGTAACCAACTTACTCACCACTAACTCATAAAATTATAAGTGGCCAAGAAAAGCATTGCACCAGAAAAACGATTTAGCTATAATATTTTAAGCTTTTTAGTAAAGTAGAGCCTAGTTGCACATCTGAAGTCTAAAGGGTTTTCTTAAATGGAATGAGTTTCATTACTGTAACTTATTTTTCCTTTTTCAGATTTGTGAGCAAATTTTTCTTAATTCATTATTATAATTGTGTTTTTACTCCTTCAAAAATATCATCTTTTTAAATTTCACTGGCCACATTTACTATTTTGTTTTGTTTTGGTTTGTTTTGTTTCTGAGGCAGGAATCTTGTACTTCTGAGCTCAAGCCATCCTTCTACTTCAGCCTTCTCAGTAGCTGGGATTACAGGTATGGCACCACCAGGCCCAGCTTCATATTTACTATTTAAATGTATTTAAAGAAAATAATAAAGAGTATTAGGTTTTGTGATGAAACTACTCTGCAACCTTAGGTATGTGGTATGTAGTACTTGCCATCTTTTAGTATTGCCAGGCAAAATTTGTAACTTTTTTTTTTTTTGCAGTTCTGGGGATTGAACTCAGGACATTTACACTGAACTATATCCCTGACCCTTCTTGTTTTTGAAACAGTCTTGCTAAATTATCCAAAGTTGGCTAGAATTTATGATTCTCCTGCTTCAGCTTCTTACAGGGCTGGGACTATAGTTTTGTGCCATCACATTTGGCTTGGAATTTGTAACTTTTTTGTTTATTTTTTGAGACATGGTCTCATTAGGTATTGCAGGTTGGCCTTGAGTTTGCTTACGTAGCCCAGACTGGCCTCAAACTTATGCTTCAGCCTCCCAGTGTTGGGATTACAGGCAGGCAACACCATGCTCAGCTAGAATTTATAACTTTTTATTAAAAGTTAATATAGCCGTTTTCGTAGTTTCAGGTTTTGTTGATTTGAGTTTCTGGAATTTTCAAAAGTTAACTTATGTTAAACCCATATTAATGTGTTTGAGGGCATCTTCTGGTTCATGGCAGGAACCTTCAACATCTTTGGAGAATGTTGTAAGAGAATTTCGAGGCAAGCAGGACAAAGAATAGTACGGAGGGCTATGGTCTCTGCAAAGCAGCAGAGACCGCTAACATCTTCTGCAGTTCTCATCATGTATAGGCACAGTCTCCAGGCCTAAACCTTAAATGCATCTGAGAAAGGCACAGCCTTCTGTGACAGTGAGCAGCAGCTTCTCATGAAACACGTGAGGAAGACTGGAAAGACGGGGACAGGCATCTGGGACTTGGGGTCTGTCTCGTAGTATAAGAAACTGAAAGGTGTGTTGGACCCTTGACTACCTTACAATTTTACCGGTTTGTAAAAATACTTCTGAGGTCCCAAATAGGCCCTTTATGCCAGACAGAGCTCCAGATTCTTTCCCAACTATCCTGAAAAACAAGCCCTCACTTCCTGAACAGTGACTGCTGGCCAAGGGAGACCCCACATTGTGCTATAAGAATCTTTTTTTGTAAATCGCCATGGAACACAGCACTTTTCTCCTTATATTGGTCACACAGTGGGAGGAACTCCACTGGTCACTGGTCTACCTGCTTCTTCCCATGAAGGGAAGCAGAGGCTGAGAGGGAGAACTAACTATCCTAGGGAGAGAGTGCAACCTGTCCCACAAGAATACTCTCCCCTCTCTGTCTGTGGGCTTCCTGTGTCTCTGGATTACTTGAGTACTTTTCCATTACAGTCTGCACAGGCCCAGAGAGATTTAAAGTTAAAGCAGAATGCCACTTTTGTTTAAAAAAAAAAAAAAGAATTTCGATTCTAAAAGTCATCAGGCATGCTTTTCTGAGCCTTGGGAATTTGTCAGTTAACTCTAATAGTCAACCCTGCTGCTCTTCTGAGCCATGGTTCTGCATTATACATTTTTTTCAGAACCTCCCCAATTTATTTCTGACCTTATGCCTGCTGCTCATAGTCACAATGCAGAGTATTTTTTCCTTTGATTAAAATCCTATATTTATGCTTGCTTCAGCAGCACATATACTAAAACACTGCATTTGCAACTTGCCATGGTTCCCAGTGTTTCAAGGAAGAATACATCTCGGCACCCTAAGGTAGGAATGGTGGTAAGATTAGGCAGACAAAGAGGGTAACAGAGACTTCGGCCTCATTTTGAAATTCTCCAGAGGTCATAATTTGAAAATTTAAGGAATGAGTCGTTTCAGAGCAGTACCATGTTCTCTGAGTGCTAAGGGCAGAAATACATAACGCTCTTTTGCAGCATAACTCCTCGGCCTTCTCACATCCTCTCTGTGAGTGGCTTTATTGTTGACAAACACAGGGCCAGCTGAGTGTGGGGGTTGGGTGGCATGCCCACAGTCGAAACGTTTGTGGCTGGAAGTATTCTGAGCCCAAGAACTCGGTCCTCTGAGAAGTCTACTCCAGGAACCTTAACCACAGCACACTGCCTGGGCGTTGGAGGGTACGATGACAGTGTCACTGCTGGTTTAGTTCCGGTAGGTGGACTATTTTTCCAAGAGGTTTATTTCTTATTGTTTTGGTACAGTAAACTGTTAATAATTCAAATAATTGTTTAATAGATGCTGTGCTAAGGAAAGCTATTATATTATCTAACGTTTTCACTGGGCATTGGAAAAAAAGGATTTAAAAAGACTTCCCATGTATTCCATAAACCCCCGATTGCACAGTTACACTTAAAAGTTTGATCCTGAAACTGCAATGTATATTGATGCAGAGTTCAAAGAATCTTTATGTTCAGGAGGCTTGACTTTAAAAGATGTATTTGGTATAGTTCCTAAAAGAGTTAGCCACTCCGTGTGAGATTGCGCATCTTCTAAAAGTAAGTAAAACCATAGAACAGCATGGAAAAAAGCAGGCCATTTTGTTATATAGTGGTTTGGTTCAGGATACCCAATTAAATGAATGCTATAACAGTTGTGGGGAAAGAAGTATAGAAAAAAAAAGATATATAATGGGCCTTTTCCTTTTTCTAAGCCTTTCATAATGCTTTACTTTTTTCTTATTAACATTTTAAAGCCAAAATTATGTGAAACTTGCTATTGTTATAATTCACTTGTAGATATAAGAAAAAATTGAAAAAGTGTAGTCAGACATTAGTGATTTGTACCTAAATACCCACATAACACAGAGGCTTTGGAATTGGGCATACTTGAGTTTGAATTTCAGCCTCACTTTTTTTTTTTTTTTCAGCACCAGGGATTGAACTCATGACCTTGTGCTTGCCAGGCAGGCACTTAGGCCACTGAGCTAGATCCCTGGCCCTTGTCGTTTTGAGACAGCGTCTCACTATGCTGTTCAGGCTGGCCTTGAGCTCACTTTGTAGCCCAAGCTGGTCTCAAACTCACAACAATCCTCCTGTCTCAGCCTCCCTGAGTGCTGGGATTACAGGCGTGAGCCACTATGCCTGGCTATATTCAGCCTCACTTTTTATGCTGTGTGTGACTATGGGCAAATGGTTTAACCTCGGAGACTCTGTTCTCTCCTTTGTAAAGTAGAATTGATAAACCTATTCACAGGGTTGTATGGATGGCTTGGTCTGCAGTAGTTTTAAACATAAACAGTCACTGTTTTTCTCTCCTCCTTTTTGTCCTCAGAACTGAACACTGAAAATCAGTGTCCAGAGTAGTAGCCATGAGATATACTAAGATCTGTAGTCAGTGAGAAATACTCAGTTATGCTTAGAAAAGTGTTTTGTTCAGAAGTTCTACTCTAGTGTTCCTGTGTAAATGATGAAAATAAAAAGTTTATTGTTAGTACTAAAATAAAGTAATCAGACACTTTTTTGTGCACACTGCATGATAATATTACCTAGTTTTTTTTTTTTTTCTCACTGTGTATGTGAGGGTGCTGTGGCATGTGATCGGTACACATCATCTCCTTTTACCTACATGGGAAACCCAACCCAGCCAAGCCATATAGGTTGCTCAGGGTCTGGGTCTAGAGCCCAGGTTTTGGATCCCAGGTCTGATACTCTTCCCATTGTATTGCACTGCTCCTGATATGGTATATGTGTTTTTAAAATACTTTATCCTGCAAATCAGATACTTAAATAAATTAACTGTAATTTATCCATTCTCCCATTGATGAACATTTGGATTCTTTGCAGTGTTTGTTATTACTGTCAGTTCTATAACAGGTATCCTTGTATCACCTTATAAACAATTGTAAAAGTTTTTATAGGGTACAAATCTAGAGATAGAATTGCTAGAATAACCCTTTGGTATAAAGATTAATAAAAATGAAGGTTCAGAATTTTGAGGAGATCAAGGCTTGGTGACAATAACATTGTAGTCCAGGGGTAGGCTCTGTGTCATCAAAGAGTCTGTACCTATGTATGAAGCCAGATTAACCCATGGTGATTAAGTGTGTGTCATTTCAGAGCAATGCAGGCTGATTCTGAAGTGCTTCTGAATACCTGGGAAGTTGTACATAAAGTGCAAAGATCAGGGCCGGGTGTGGTGGCTCACGCCTGTAATCCCAGCACTCGGGAGGCTGAGACAGGCGGATGGATCGTTGTGAGTTCGAGACCAGCCTGGGCTACAAAGTGAGCTCAAGGCCAGCCTGAGCGGCATAGTGAGACCCTGTCTCAAAAACAGGGCTGGGGATCTAGCTCAGTGGTCTAAGCGCCTGCCTGGCAAGCGCAAAGGTCGTGAGTTCAATCCCCGGTGCCACAAAAAAATAAAAAATAAAAAAATAAAGTGCAAAGATCATGGCATCAATTAGTAAGTAGGGCCTTAGTCTGTTACAAATGCTTTAGGGCAAAAAAAGACCCACTTTTAACAAAAAATACGTTGTTGATAACACTGATTTGGAATGTCACCAATACTACAGATTTGTAATCTGTTACTTCAAAAAAAAATTTTTTTTTGAGACAGGTTTTCACCATGTAGTTCAGGCCAGTCTTGAACTCTATGTAGCCCAGGCTGGCTTCAAAACTTGTGGCAGTCCTCCTGCCTCAGCCTCCCAAGTGCTGGGATTATAGGCATGTACCACCATACCCTAGCTATTCTTCTTTTTTTGCGGCACCAGGGATCGAACTCACAACCTCACACTTGGCCAGGCAGGTGCTTAGGCTGCTGAGCTAAATCCCCGGCTACCCAGCTAGTCTTAAATTTTTTACAAATATGCATGATCTCAAGCTCAGACCCAAGTTACTGAGTGTCTATTCCCTGAAAAATATACTCCAAAATTATATTTTCCCTTTAACTTTCTAAGTCAAAATGCCCTAGGTTGTGACAGAAGTGTTACTACTTACTCTTTTCATTCCTGTACAGAGGTCCATGAGAGACTGAGAAATGTGTTGGCCAGCTTGTCAGGATTCTGTGCATGCAGGGCCTGGTAGAATTGGGTTAAAGGGTTGCAGTATGGACCACAGTAGAGCTGGGGTGAGAGAGCAAATGCCTGGTACCCACTGGTCCTGTCTCATTCATTCACTTGTGTTCTAGTGATCTCACTACATTCTGTGCAGGAGTCCTATTTTGCACTGGTCTTTTTGGGCAAAATATGTAATTGTATATATTTGTCTGGATAAGCAAATCGATAAACTTGTAATAAAGTGTATCAGACCGTTTCTTTGGCAGGACTGACCAGAACAGTTTGTGAAGCAGAGCCGTTTTCAATGGAGCATGAAAAGCTTTGAAAATTCTTAGTAATAGCAGAAAGCAGTATTTGAAACCACCCTTAAACAATTGTTTGTTTTCCTCTTCCCCAACCAAGTTTATAAAAATTTGCTCAGACAGGCGTTTTGTTTTGATTTAAAATATTTTCAGTGAATTGTTATCTGCTGAATGCACATGTGTTCCTGCACTTTTTCTTTCGTGATTGAAACTTTAAACCCTTCCCTCAAGATTTTCTAACTGTGCCTACTAAGGTTTTGCATATGTGAGGAGGGTGAAGGGTTTCAGACCTTGGAGAAACCTCAGTTTGAGATCTGCCTTTGCAGTTCTGCCATAGAAATGAGCATGACCAGTGCCATATTGAGCTCTTTGTCTTTTTCTCCCCACTGAACTTCCTCACCCTAAGACACATTGGTTAGTTTGGGTGCCTCGGTTTGGTTAATCAAATCACAAGTCCCTGTGAGGATGGCAAGAGGTATGATTAAAGTACTTATAAAAATTTGGCTCATAATAAACCTCATAATTTGTTTTAAAAGAATTACCTCTTCAATGACATTACAAAACAACAACTAAAAGACTGGTTTATAACATCACACCTGGTCTAGAGTGTACTGGGCAAATCTGTATTTGCTTCGCGGTAGATAGTTGTGAGGGTGGAATTCTTGGATTGTTTTCTGTCTTGTAAGCCCTTGACATTGTACTGGTACCTGTGTGCTCACAAACCCCCTGACATGGGAAAGGCTGGCTCAGTCTCCCACTGAAATGCAGGTTAGCTGCATTTATTCTGCATGTTCCTAGAATGAGGAAATGATATGACAATAAACAGAAATGCCCTTGCTGAAGAGA
>RJWT010040857.1:0-12424 GCA_004365215.1 Cuniculus paca
AAAAAAAAGGATAAGCTATTTAAAATGAATGCTCTGCTATTTTTAATTGGCTAATTCAATTATACATAGTCCTAAACATTTCAAAGGCATCATAGGTGAGGAAATTCAATAAAGTTTTAATTGTTTTCTCAAAGTGTTTTTATTTTCCTCTTAGAGAAAGTTTCAAAAAAGTATATAAAAAAAGAGACAGCAAGTTTCTAAACTGTGTTTGGAGACCACCAGACCAACAGAGTCAGAGAGAGGCTGATTTCCCAAAGAAAAGCCACTAACAAGAGACTAGAAAGTCAAGCATGTGAGGGGTATTTTATGACACCTCCTGGTTTAAGCTTATTTGAAACAGAAATAGAGTCCTAAAAATTTATAGGAAATGAATAATGTGGCAGAGTCTTCTTACATTAAGTATAAATCTAAATATATTAACAGATACAACACACTTAAGTTTATTAAGTAGTATTTTGAGAAACATTTAAATAATTTTGAAAGTTTCTTCAGTAATTGAGAGGTAGAGATTACGGTTTTCTATGCCCCATTGTTTATGATTAATATTAAACATTTTTATTGGTGAGATTTAGGGGAGGAGTCAGGGTTGAAAGGTACTGAATGTGAAATTAGCTGCTTTGTTTTCACAGCATCTTCTGTGGCCATGTTTGACCCAGTTTGCATGCCACGGGGAATAGATAGTTCCACTGTCTTTTAGGTAAGGTTCTCGAGAAACCGGTGTGTTTTAATGCACTGTCAGCAAAGACATGTAATGGCTGCATGACGCAAATCAGAATGCAGGTTCCTGAAAGAGGCTGGCAGTCACATAAACTGTCCTCGTTTGGAATTAACCAGGATGGTTAAATTTAATGGACATATTTGACTACTACACACATTTTTTTTTAAAAAGAAAGCACATGTGTGCTTAGCAACCCATATAAATACATATTTAATTTTTTGCCAGTGACACATAATATTTGTTTATGTTTTCTATTATAATAATATGCTGGTGATATCAGCTTCTAAAATTTTAATGGTTCAGTTTAATCTACAAGATTTTATATATACCAACTAACATGTTCCTGAATATTTACGAAACAGAATTGCAGATCACTGCATTAAGGTACTTGGTGCTATTTGTCTAGAGATTTAATACCATAAATGTCAAATAAAGATTACCTAGCGCAAGTTCTTTAAACTTAATGATGGAAAGTCTATGAAATATATACAAAGGTACTAAATGGAACTGTCACTACAGCATGATGCAGTAGAGAACTAGGAAATGTGAAACCAGATTAACTCTTATATGAATTTGGCTTTAATTCTTTCTATTTTATAAAATGGTAGTACTAAAGTCTGCATTGTATTTAGGTGGGAGAGGAGAATTTATTTTTTCCTATACAATGGAATGCAGGTGCTCCGATACCATAAAATCACACAGGACCAAATTTTGTCCTATTTGGCTTTTAAAGCTATTTTCTGTAATAGTGGTTATTGCTAACTGATATATAAGTTCAATTATATATCAAATAATGAAAATAAAATATCAAGAAGTCTCATGTATTTCCCTTGACCTAAGCCTAAGGGATATTAAATGTGAGCGAGACTCTTGGTGTTCTTCACTCCACATTGCAATTTATAGATGCTAATATATATGGTTTAGGCTTGGAAAAGGGCAATTCTTACTGGTTACATTTCAGAGAGTCCATGAATGCCCTAGAATAAGTCAGAAACATAATAACATACAAGAATAAAAGAAATTGAGCAACTGGGGAAATGTCCTAGGAAGACAATCCAACTAGACACTTCATTGCTAGCCTTTTTGTCCTGAGGAAAGTCTTCCCTGGGTTTATTCACAAATAAAGCAAAACTGCCTCTTAACAAGTGATACCGTGAGGTCCCAGCAAAAAGCACCCAAGCCAACACCAAGAACAACAACGGGCACTGTATGTCATCCAAACAAGTAGCTGCGATGGCTGTATCCAAAGATTCTGTGCAAACCTTATTCATCCGTCTACATTCTCAAAGTCCTCCCCATCTTCCCTTCCCTCAACTGAAAAGCCCTGGGAAAGGAGCATGACAAACAGAGTCTATTACTCATTTGGGGAGGAACAGATTATAATTAAAAACTGTCAGGACAATGGGAGCCACTGGGGAGGTCCACATACATGGAAAATTCCTGAGACATCTATGTTCTCTGGTGATCAAACGTCAAGCAAAGTAACCTCTAATTTGGGAAAGAGAAATTCTTTCCAGGGTTTCAACTTTTGGGGGGATACATGGGATGGAACCCAGGGCTTTGGCACTGAGTAACATTCCCAGAGAAGTACGCCCCAGCCTTTTTGTCTTGCTTTTTTATTATGAGATTCGGTCTTGCTAAATTCCCTCGGCTGGATTCAAAGTTGCTATCCTCCTACCTCAGCCTCCCAGAGCTCTGGGAACGTAGGTGGGAGCCACCACACATGACAGCAGTCTTCTCTTAACAGAACAGAAAATAGTATCACCAAAGGGAGCATCACATTTGAATTTTTATATCAGCCATTACATGGCTTAATAACAACAATGTATGTACCAGAGTTTGCTCTGACATAATGAGCAACTACTGAGACACAGTATTACCAGGCTAGAGTCGCACTCTCCAGGAACTGAGTAATTTCATTGTCTCATTGGGGCAGGTGGGCTGAATCAGCACTGCCTGTTATGCCTGGGACATGGAAGAGAGGGCAGTCTTGATCTCTTGTGTAGACCCTTACTGTAATTCAGTGAAACAAGTATTTCTCCACCACATGACAGCTGAAGAAACTTAAGATAGGTGAGACCACAAAACCAGCTTCTCTCACAGCATATTCAAGTACCACATGGCTCTCCAAGTACTGGGCATAGCAAGCACGATTTATGGAGAGAAACAGTTTCAAGGAAAGCGATTCTGAGAAATGCCACACAACGGCATGAAGGACAGTCCTAAATCTTCCAGATGGCTCCTTTCACTAGGATACAGTGGGTCCACATCACAAGTTGCTGTCCGGGCTTTTTCTGCTTTCTTTCTTCTTTCCTCTACCATTATTAGTCCCAAGTGCCTATGCCATACCCCCACGTCAAGAGGCATTGTATTATGTTTTTAGTTTCTTTGGTCAGGCTAAAGTACAGCAGGAAGAGTGAGGATACTCCTGACCGGAGGGGAGTCCTTCTGCTTTGATTTCAGACCCTTAGAGGTTTGTTCCTCTTGCTTCCATAAGAGTATTTCACAGTCCTTTGCTCGGGATCTACTACTTATTTTGTGCCCAGCTTCTGTTAGTGTCAGACTTATTTCCACACTGACATTTCCCCTTCCTCTGTAAGGCTCACTGAAATGCACTCAGGTTTCTAACTGCTTTAAGGCGTGAAGAGGGGCACTGGCTTACATGGCATCTGGGGATACTGATAAATATTAAAGCTAAATATCCTTCCATCCTACATTCTATCAACAGGGTAGAACAAACTCAATTCAATAATACAAATTTAAAAGTGCAAATGCAATACAGTGTATTGACTTTTATTTCATTTTAATGACGCTAAAGCTCTTTAGATCATTCTTCTCAGGTCCACTTCCTCGCACCCCGTGAACATCAGAAGAGCCCCAACTCAAAGTCTCCTCCTGGGGGAGCCTTAGGTAAGACACACCTGAGAATTACTAGCCTGTGCTCCAGTGAAAGGTCGACATTTGTCTTAGGAAAGTGACAGTGGACAGGGATGAAGATGGCAGGTTGACAGCTGGGTTAAGAGGACTGATTTTTAGATAGATGAATGGCTAAGAAATTCTTAATTAGCATAACAAAGAACAAAGTAGGGTAATGTATAGAAATAAAGTGGCAAATAATACATTACTTTTGAATAAATAATTACCCAAGGAAGAAATTAAGCAATGAGAACATTTCACAAGAAAGTATGTTTGGAGACAGGGTCTTGCTAAATTGCCCAGGTGAGACTCAAACTTGCAATTCTCCTACCTCAGTCTCATGTAATCACAGATGTGTACCACCATGCTCAACCTCAGAAAGTATATACAATGTCAGTTTTTAAAACTACTTTATCAAGGGCTGGGGATTTAGCTCTGTGGCCTAAGCGCCTGCCTGTCAAGCACGAGGTCATGAGTTCTATCCTCGGTGCCGCAAAAACAAATAAAACTACTCTATCAGAAAACAACTCAAATGGAAAATATGATATTGCAAAATAGGCATGTGTAATAATTAAAACCCATTAATACTCTTGATAACTAATGTTCGATGAGTGTCCTATTTCAGATGAGTGTCCTACTTTGCTGTATTTTTAATGTTAACTATCACATTTTTTTTGTAAATGCAAGATGTAGGAACTATTCATCCTCATTGTATTGATAATAAAACTGAGACAGAAAATCCAAAAACCTCACAGCTAGTGTGTATCCAAGTCAGCAATTAAGCCCACACCTGTTTGATGCTCAAAGTTGATTGCTTAGTTTTTACAGATGGAATCCAATTACACAGTAAAAGAAGCTAATAAACTGTGGTTGTTCACTTCCTGCCTTGGATGAAGTTTCAATGAACTAATTATGTATCTTCTACAAATAATCAACATTTTAGAGGTATTTCTAAGTACATGATAAATATTCAGCACACTATTATCTATGAAATAGAAATTTAACCAATGACTTAAGAGTAGTCATCTGAGAAATGAAATCCTTATACTGAAGATACTTTTTATTATTGCAGAACTAGAAAAATATATCTTTCAAGCTAAAATGCTGAAAACTTGTAGATTTTAGAAAAAATAAACACTATATTCTAGCACATGACTAATATTTCTCTTATTGAAATCACTGAATTTATATGGGATCATTTTTCGCTGTTAAAACAAATCCACATATGACTCTTTAACAATTCCTTTCTGACAAATAATACTTTAAATTAAATCTAATTATGGATCTTTTTTCTAAATCCTAGATTTTAGATATCTGGGAAAACAGTCCCTCTCACGCTAGCTCGCTCGGTCTCTCTCTGTCTCTCTCACACACACACATACACATTATAGATACATAATGTGTGTATGTGTTTAATATATAGATATAAAATGTACATTTAAGATGTATTGAAAGGAAAATTAAAATTTTAAATAAAAACCTGCCAAGACCAAGCAGACATGTCCAGACCAACCTGATAATAAACCATTCCTTTCTTTGTGTAAGCTTGTCTAACAGGTGGCCTTAAAATGTAACTTGAAATGTTCCCTTCTGTAACCCCTATCTTTACTATCTTTGTATACCTGATGGCCTTGCAATGTAATTTAAAATGTAACAGAACATTTCCTTCTCTGTGTAACCCATGCACTGTATTAGCTGATGGCCTTACAATGTAACCTGAAATGTTTAAACTCCCTTAGCAACCCATGATGTCACCCAGCCTTCCAATCATAATGTACTGAATCTGCCTCTGTGCCTCCCCTTCGCTTTCCCCATAAAAGCCCGAAACACTGCTAGGGGGCTGGCTTTATGGGAGAGAGCCCAGTCAAGCCTGCCAGTAGAATGAACTGCCTCCTAAACCTCCTAGGTATCGTTTCTTCCTGTGTCCAGTCTGGTTTCCATAACAATATATTTAAGATATCTACCTATCTATCTATCTATCTATCTATCTATCCATCTATCCATGTATCTATCTTGCTACCCACTGTTGAATTTCACCTGGACAGCATATTAAGGCCTGTGTGTGTTATCTCAGTAGCATCCTCATGCATGTGAGGCGTCTGGCCCACTAATACACATATGGGCAGCTCTCTGGATCTCATTTATTACTGAAGATGATGGCACTGTGCTTTGTGATAACTGGTAAACTTCTTAAAGTCACACTTGTGTGAACCACTAGCCAACACTTTAAAACAGAGTACACCAAACATATGTTGCAAATGTGAGGAAAATATATCCAATCATTTTTATATAATGAAGCAACACAAAGGCAGAGTTTCAATTTTATTTACGTAACTAACATCTCTTGCATTTTATCTCTAGTCACCACCATGATATTAAGAAATCTAAAACAGATGTGCATATAATTTATTCTTGAAGTAATTCTTAACTCTATGTTCTTATGAATGCTTTCTTAAAACAAAGAATAAGGTAAAAATTTTTAAAAATGTGCATAATTTTCACATTATAAACTAAACCTCCCTTTTAAAAATCAACTCTAATAAATCTAGTCTTCAAACCTCAGGTTGATACTTTTTTACAAATTCATTTTTGAAAATCCTATTAAATGTAGTCCCTGCCATGCCATCAGTTAGACAAAATAAGCACATTAGTAAAAAGGAAATTATTTTTCTAATTTAGAATTTTTCAAACTCTTTGCTTTTCCTAAACCTTTGAGACTGGAGGGGAGACGTTGCTGCAGTTGCAGCTCCACGGAGAACCCTGCCATACCAGAACTTCTTTCCTATTTAAGGTCTCACACTGAAAGCTTCTCACAACAGGAAAGGATTGTGAGCAGGAAGAGTGCAGGTAACAGGGAGCAGGCGGACCAGTTCCTGTATGCAAGTTAAGAATCCCAGAAAAATGTCAGAGGACATCTCTGGACGTGTATCTGTAGCTAGAGAAGTTGAAAGCTCCTTGGTTCATTTGTTTTAGTTTGTTTTGGCTTGATCTCTTAAGAGTTGGAAATCCATACTCTCTGCCACCTTTAGCAAATCAAAGTCTGGCTCCTGTTAATTGTGCTGATTGACTGGGGACCCGTATCCGGGCTCCCAGTTAGCTGTGAGTGCCGGTTTCTTCCACGAAGAGGTCTTGCTGTGAAAATAAGGCACCATCTCTTTAGCTTTTGTTTCATCAGGGCTCAGGTTTGTACCCCTGCCATCAGGAGGGCTGGCTGGGGCAGGACATGACTTCTCATGGGTGTAAAATCAATGAACTCATTTGAGTCGCTAGTTTTACGCTTCTGTTGTGGACCATGAAATGCCATTTCTGAAGGTCCCACCTATAACCTTTATGTTCAAGAAACCTGGCTTATTGTGCAATTCCAGGGGAATTATGTGAGGCTTGAATCTAATTTCTTTAGATAAATAGGATTCTCAAAAAATTGTCACAGATGAATTACAGTACTCCTCTCTTCAGAAAATTTGTATCATCCACTAATATGACAACATTTTTGCTCAACATGACGTGTTAGCCAAGTATTACCACAGAACAAACGCAGCCGCGGCTCAGCAGGCTGCCGTGACGTGTGCCTGGGACCGCATCTGGTCAGGGGCACAAGTGCATGGTCCTAAGCTCTCATTCCTCCTGGACTAGATGGCTGCTAGGCCACAGGCTCCCCAAGGCAGTGGCAGCGGCAGCGGAGGTGGCATACACATTCCAAGTCTTTGTTTGCTTTATTTACAGCATATTCCATTGGCCTGAGCAAGGCATCTGGCCAGGTCTACTGTCAAGGAGTAGAGAAATACACTTTGCACACCCTGAGGCCGTGGCAAAGGCATCAGTGTGTAATATAGAACAGCAGTGTGAAGAGTTGAGGACAGTACTTGAAACTATCACACTGGAGCAAAAAGACATTTTTAAAAACTGCATGTCACTTTTGTAGGAAAAAAAAAATCTTCAGCCCCCAGCTTGATATAAGTTAGCTGCAGGCAGCTGCCTGCTGCCACTCATTCTGTACATTCTCAAGGCCCTCCTTCTCCTGCAGTGCTGTTTCCCTTGTGAACCCCAAAGGTCTGTGCTCATCCTGTGGGTTGGGCATACGCAGCACCTCTCCTAGGAAGGGCAGGCCCTGCGGCCAGAGCTGTCCGGGTGGCGCTGTAATGACCCGCAGGCGGTCTCCCCAAAGCCCTGTGCACCTGCATCTTCTGTTCCCACACTGCATCTTACTAGCACAGCACAACCATTCATGAAGTATTTACTGAAGGAACAAAATGAAAACCCTGAAGAAGAGAAACCAAAAGACATTGCCCTTGCTTTCTAAACTTACATTCTGTGTCCTAAAATACATATTGCACCAATAATTTTAGACAAATGAATTTAATTATAAAAGCAAACTGATTTTCTGAATGAGATGGGATTACATAACTAAGTGGATTATTCATTTAACAGTCACATAACTAGTAGACTACTATTTAGAACCCTCTTACCTCCTTTTCAGCAAGGTAACATGGATGTTTTCCTTGAAGCTAGCTATATTTTCGTGTCACATAAAATCATAACATACGACATTGTTAACAGTAGCCATCACCCACAGAAACTTGGGTTTTACTGTGAAATATATATAAATTACAGAAGAGCAATATTAGAAGGAAAACACAACTTTTAATATTCATGAATGGTTAAAAGTTAGTTGAAATAACTTGATAATATCAAGCATCACCCTTTTGAATTACGAAATGTGAATCACTGAAACAATTAAATTATAGCACTCAAATCTTATTAAAGAATTGTGAAATCAAACTTAGACTGAATCTTTCAAGTAAGTTTTCCTTTATTCTGTTGAAAAATAAATCCTTAAATGTAATAAAACCTGAAATTAAATCTAGCAATAACTGTAGACTTCCCAGCTAGGAATAACTCTTGAAAATCCTCATCCAGAACTACTTTAATATTTGGACACAGATTTATTAAAGTATGAATTATTTAATTTGAAAATACATGCATCTCCCTACAGAGTTTTAGTATTTCAGCAATCTTAGCCTCATGTTCTGGGCATAGCTTCTCATTAAGAATATGAAAAGTACTTATTACTCTATTCATCATAATAATTGAATGATAACATTTAAAATTATCTATTTCATTTAATGATTTCGTCAAGTAAGGTACTTTGTCATTTAGTAATTCTATGTGGACTATCAATTATTTTGAAGTGATAAATAACATAAATAAAAAATCATTCTATACTAACACAATATGATATGTGAGACAAACTAATTTTGCCAGAATATGATTCTTTTCTTTCCATACCAACTTTGTTTTATAAATCAATTTAATAGAGAAATTAGTATGATATACAGTATACCTTTTAAATGATAAACAGTGTGAACATTATATTTAAATGCATAAATATGAACTGTTTCACCTTAATACAGTCGTACAATTTCTGTTGAATATATTAAGTTGTGCAATATAATTTGACGCTGTATATTGAATTTTGTACCAACAAAATGATAATTTCACATGGCTCAACCTAATACAAATGTTTATTAGCAGAACATTACATATCTATTTATGCAGTAATGTTAATGTTTCATTTTTAATTTCTAACATGTAAGGTATCTAGGTTAGTATAAATTTCTTAAATTTTTAAATATTTATGCATGAACTGGCAACAAAGCAAAATGAAAAATGGAAAAAATGCAAGATATGCTATTCAGAACCTAATATTCAAAGAAAGAAAAGTCTTACAGAATGAGATAATAGAATGAGAACCTTTTTTTTGTTTACTGCTCACCTCTCCAAAAATTGCAAACAACCACTATTATTCACAATATAGAAAAAATAATATTCTTATTTTTGTGGGAGTATAAATTTGTATACCTGTTTTGAAGAGTAACTGGACATTTATCATAAAGTAATATGTGAAAACCCTATAATTTAGCAATATATTTTTAGGACTCTATCTCACAAATATGCTTAGGTGAAAGTGCAATTGGGTTATGTTTTGAAAAAATGAAATGTATGCCTGTGCATATGCATACAAAAATTGGAAAGACTTAAAGGTCGATAAAAATAAGGCCTATGGAATTGGTATAGTCATTTCCTTTTTTAAATTACACATTTTAAAAAACAGAAAGTGTATTGCAATTAATTAGATTCTTAACTTTCCAGTATATATTTAAAACTATTGTCTGTATTTAAAAGTTATTCCTTTCAAATATAAAGAAAAGAAATTCAATTTTCACCTCCACCCTCCACAAGGCAGAAAAGTATATATAATTTGTGACAGCACAATAATAACAGTAATAGTATGGAATGAACTTCCATTGCCCAATGCAACGATATTCTATTTCTTTTTTGTTTCTTGCTATTTTCTTCAGTTGAATTTAGGCAAATTCAGTTACTAATTATGTATATTTATTTTCCTGCTGAGTAATTCCTTAGCTAAAAATCTAATGAACACACACACACACGCACTCCTGATCTCTCCTGTAATTGATACCAATTACCCTTTGATGATAGTTTTAAAACTATATGCAATGCTAGCCTCTAAATTACATTCATTTATTTAGTTCCCAAAATCCAGGGAGAAGGGGAGAGAAAGAGAAACAGAGAGACATGTAGGCTAAAAAAGCCCCAGAACCCTGCAAACAGAACTTGATGGTCAATTCTGGTCAAAGCTTAGAAGACGACAAGACTATAGGAATGCAGATAGTAAAGGGAAGGCTCAGGCATTGAGGAAAAACAGGCCATGTGTATTACACTCTGGCAAAATAACTTTACATACTGCCTGTGCCCTAAGATTTTTGTGGGAGACTGAGATAAAGGGGAGTCGACTAATTTCAAGGCAACCCAAATTTCAAGCTATGGCCACTGTTGGCAGCCTTTAGGTAGACACACAGTGTGTTATGGTTTGTATATAAGTGCCCCCGCCCCCCAAGCCTCAGGTAGTCATGGAAGGGGCTGAATCTAGCATTTGTCATTGATTCCTTGTCTAGTACTGGGATTGGCAGTGTGAGTTCTGCACCCGCCCAGGGGTGGACCCGACATGCAATGTAAGGTCAGAATGGGGGCATTTTTCCCTTTTTGCGGGGTTCCCTCTTTGCCACTTGCAGCTGCCATGAACGGCTGCCCCAGTACCATGCCGCTCTGCCTTGCAGCCAACTGATTATGGACTGAAATCTCCAGAAACTGTAAGCTAAATAAACCTCTCCTTCCTTCACTTTGGGCATCGGTATTTTGTCTCAACAATGAGGAAAGTAACCACAACAGAATTTGGTACCGTGTGTGGGGTTGTTGCTGTGACTGTACCTGACCATGTGGTTCAACAGCCTTTGGTAATGGCTTGTGAGAAGAGTTTGGAAAGGTTTGGAGATGTCGTCTGAAAGAGTAGAACTAGAATGACTTAGGCTGTTCTGTAGGGGAGATTCTGGTGAGAGCTCAGGAGACCAGAAGGCTGATAGCCTGCTGGTAAAGACCAGGCTCGGAGGCTTCTGCTAGAAAGGACTGCATTGGTTGTTGGACTCCACATGATGTGTGTTATGCCTTGGCAGAAAGTTTGTCTGCAGTTTGCTCATGTCCAGAGACTTTGCCTAAAACTGAAATTAAGGGTGATGGCCTGATTAATTTGGCAAAAGAAATTTCAAGGCAGTCAAATGTTGAGGCAGTGGCATGGCTATTGTTGGCAGCTTCTTGCCAGATTTATGTTGGAAATCAAGAGCAAAGAGCCCAGCACAGTGATTTAAAACACTGTGAGTCTGGTTGGAAAGCTGTGGACTGTAAAGATAGAGCTGAAACCTCGACTGCTGAGAAGGAACAAAGAAATAAAAAAGATGGCCTGAGGGCATCCCAGGAAACAGCAGGTCTCCACCCTTTGCAGCCTCAAAGATAAAAAAATGAAGACTTTGCCCAGGGGAGAAAGCTAAAGAGCGCCACATTCCAGAATGACAGAGGCCACACCAGGTTCCAGAATGGCAGCAACATACAAAATCTGTTCCTCACAATCAGGTTCAGAGTTCCCAGCAATCCAGGCACTCAAGCCCTATGGACTAGAAAGAGGAAATCCTGGCTACTGCTCCAGCTGGCAGCAGACCTTGGCAGCATCCACATGACTCAGGTTTTAGGTGCATGGAGAACGTGCGCATTCTGAGGTTAAAAAGGATTCCACCCTGATTTCAGAGGGCCGGGAAGGCCAAACAGTGTGCCCCTGCGAGGGCAATATGTGAAGCTGTACAGTGGAAAACGCAGAAGTTTGGAAAAACCAGGAGCGTGGATCATCTAAGGAAAGCTGCAAAGATTGAGCAGAGTGGGCCTAAGAGAGAAGCTGTGGAAACTAAAACCCCTAAAAGTGCTGTGGGGGTAGAGTCACACAAGCCCTTTAGAGCTCATAATTTGCCAGATTGCTTCAGATGCTGGACAGACAGCTACAGGACTTAACATTTGCCCTGCTGGATTTTGGACTTACTTTGGTTCCAATGATTTGTATTCTCATTTGTAACTTTTGGAATGGTAATGTCTATCTTGTGCCATGGCATGTTGGAATTGTTTAACTTTGTTTTCATTTGTACAGGGGCTTGCAGCTAAGTGTTTGCCTTAAATCTTGGAGAAGACTGGGGACTTGGACTTTTCAGCAATGCTGAAACTGTTAGGACTCTGGCAACTATTGGGAGATGCACTAAATGTCTTTTGTATAAGGGATGTACATGAGTTTTTGGGGGGCCAGGGGTGGAATGTTATGGTTTGTATATAAGTGGCCCCCCCATGCCTCATGTAGTCATGGAAGCAACTGACTCTAACGTTTGTGATTGACTC
>RJWT010040858.1:0-12419 GCA_004365215.1 Cuniculus paca
CACCCTGCCTTGGAACCAGCTAAGTATGGACTGAAACCCCCAAAACTGTAAGAAATAAACCTCTTCTTTCCTCACTTTGGGCATCAGGTATTTTGTCTCAACAATGAGAGAAAAGTAACCAAGACACTTCCTGTTGGATTGTTCCATTAACTAATATGTAGTGACCTCCTTTGCCTCTTTTAATCATTTTTGGCTTGAAGTTCAGTTTGTCTATGGATAGCTGTATCTGCTTTTCTTCAGGCTCCTGTTGCATGGAAAATTGTTTTCTACCCTTGGTTTTTATTCTGTAAGTTTCTTTTTGGGTTAAATGTGTTCTTTGCATATAGTATATCGTTGAATTTTGTTTCTTGATCTATTCTGCTGATCTGTATCTATTGATTGGGGAACTGAGATGATTCATATTGAGAATTATTAGTGATAGCTATTGACTTATTCTTATCATTGTCTTGTTTTTCTGTTGCTGATTCTCTTTTCATTTCTACTTAATCGTTTGCCTTATTTGGTACATGCATTCTTTTTGTCACTGTTAGCTTCATTGTCTCTTTCTAGGATATCCTTGAGAATTTTTGGAGTGCTGCTTTGGTGGTCATGAATTTCTTTAGGCACTCTGTATCATGGAATTATTTTCTTTCTCCATCAATTTTAAAAGATACTTTCTGTAGGACATATCATCCTGTGTTATGGTTAAAATCTAAATATCCCCTACCCAAAGCTGCATGCACACATAGGTGGGGCTTTTGGGAGTGACCAGACTGTAAGTGTGTGATCCTGCAGTAGTCCACTGATTGGTTTAACATAGTTCTGAATGTGGGTAATGAGCTTACTGAAGAGAAAAGACTCACCTTGCATGTAGGTGAGACCCACCAATAGGCTTGCAGTCTGGGTGAAATAAAAAGGGAAAGGAAAGAAGTCTCACTGTCTCCTGCCTGCCATGCCATGAACTCTTTCTCCTCTACCTTCCCACACTGCCTTGGAGCAAGGCGATCGCCTGCTTGCTCCTTTCAATTTCTTTTCTAATGCTATCTTCCCCCCTTTTCTCTGTAGACCCAAGTCTAGCCCACCTTTCAGGTACCCAGAGTCTAGCAGAGACTTTGTGATCACATGTACATGGGTCTGAATCATTGCCTTTCCCTTTATCAGCTATAGGAACAGGTTTTTTCTTTTTCTTTAAGCTTCAGGACCTAATTATAACATCCTTCCTTATATGACTGTGCCACAGAGAAATTGAATACTTACTGTGCCTAGTATGGTGCCTAAAACATGGCACTAAATTTTAGAACCTTTCACATTTTCTGATTTCCTGTTTTAAAAATCCTTGTCTATAATACTACTGATTGTATCACTTATGGTGCTACGTCATTGTTTTTAAAAATGATTCATATAACTTGTCTACTAATTCACAGCTATAAGATTGGCAGATACTGAACATGCTAGAAGTTTGGGTGGGAATCCAATAACAACATCCATTATGAAGAAACAAAAATAAAGCTAGTACGTATTGAGCAGCTTTGTGTACCACCTTTTCTGTGCTGGGGACTTCCAATATATTTTCCCCTTTCACTCTTTCAACACATGTGGTAGTTAATCACCCCCTTTTACTAATGAAGTGGCCATCGGAAAGACTAATTCACTTGACTGAGAGGCACAGATACTAAAAGAGAGTTGAGATATGGAACCCACATTCTTTTGATTTTGGATGTGAGCTCTTTTTCTTTTAAATGAATGTACTACCAGCAGCCAGTCCTTGCAGACTTTTCACAGATTACCCAGAGCCAGATAGCTTGATGTGTAGATGGAATAATGTCTTTGGTAATGACTGTTAGAAACCGGATCTGTAGCAGTGCTCTAGCTGTGATGTCATCAGAGAGCTCATATTTCTGCTCTACCAGCTGCAAGGTGCTGCAGAGAGGAAAGGAGAGATTATCAGCTCCTTGATGAAGGAGTCTCTATTAACATATCTAGAAGAAAAGAGCTTCTAAGCCATTCTATTCAGATTTTTCTCTAATAATATAATTAGCACCTTCAGTTGACTCTCACACAATTTGATCTTGATCTATGATAGATCTCTTTTGTCTGTCTTGATTTTAAATAGCTAAATTACTGGCTTTAGGAAAAAAAGCATATTAACTCTTATTGGAATCTAAATCTATTGAATTAGCACTGAATATTTCTAAATCCTGATGTTCTAGGATTTCTTTTAATGGACTCAGATATTTGATGGCTGTTTTATCCAAGACAGTAATCATTACATCACTTTAAAATTCTGTCCCAAATGTTGCCTGTGTCTAATTGTTATCACTACTTTTTAATTATTAAAGTAAAACTGTGGTCAAAATCCATAAGAAGATGATGTGTATAGTTGTAGCAATGCTTAGGTAACAAAAAAATGGAAACAATGCATGTTTCCTTAAAACAAAGGTAGTAAAACAATTGATGAAGGACCAGGGTCTAGCTTAGGGGCCTAAGCGCCTGCCTGGCAAGCACAAGGTCATGAGTTCAATCCCTGGTGCTGCAAAAGAAAAAAAAAAAGGAGTTGATGAAGATATAAAGCGAACTGAAATCTCATCTGTGATTGGTGGAAAAGTAAATAATGCTACCACTTTGGAAAAGAGTTTGCTAGTTTTTTTTATTTTAAAGATAGTAAAACCCAACAAAACAAAGCAGAATAAATCCAATCAAAACACAGCAGTGAAATTGGTACAGAACATCAAAGCAGGGTAATAGGAAAACAACAGTGGCTACTATAGTATATCTTGTTATCTTCATAGTAGTTTTCCATTCTATCAGTTATAGCAAAATCAGACCAAAAGAAAACAGAATAAAACCAATCAAAACAGAATATTGAGTAAGGCAAAAAAAATTAATAAGAACAAAACAGTGAGAACATTATTAGACTTCAAAAACAAGACAGAAAATAACCCCCATATTTGTCATATTGCATACTGTTATCCTCCCTATACATGCTTAGACTGTCAACCCCATGCCTGAAAATTCAACCTAACAATATAATCCTTCAGGTGCTTTTTGTGCCTCAATTGCTATCAGCTCAGGCTGACCTCCAAACCAGCTGGTGGCTTAGAGGGTGAGAGGATTTGGTGATTTTCAGCCTGCACACTGGTAGGCTTATAGGAGGCACTAACTTTTCTCTTCCTGGGTCCCACATGGTCTGCGTGACTTACCAGAAAGGCTGGCTAGTTGGATCCTTGATCCGCTTCTCCCAGTCCTAGCACAGCGTCTTGGTTACTTTTTCCTCGTTGCTGAGACAAACACCTGACACCCAAAGTGAAACAAGGAAAGGTTTATTTAGCTTACAGTTTCTGGAGATTTCAGTCTATAATCAGCTGGCTCCAAGGCAGGGCGGCATGGCACTGGGGCAACACTTCAAGGCAGCAGCCAGAGCAAAAGAGCAAAGTGCAAGCCTCTTCTCTACCCTTAAATTGTACATAGGCCACTCCTGCTCCGGGGTGGGTGTAGCACTCACAAAATCTCCTTGCCCTCCTTTGCACAGGATGAGGATATTTACCAAGTAAGAACCTTTGCTCCCTGCTGAGTCTCTCAGTTAAACTTTTAAACTGCTCAAGTTAACATAATGTATCAACCATAACACATGGCCAATTTTCCTAGTTGTTTTTTTTTTACAGTCAGATATACTTCTACCATATGATGATTCAGCTCTACCACTCTAGATACTTTCCCAAGAGAAGTGAAGGCCTGTGTCCTTGTGTTGCGGTTGATACCGTGTGTCAACTTGAGAAGTTTAGAAGTTTAACTGAGGGACTCAGCAGAGAGCCAGGGTTCTTACTTTGTAAATATCCTCATCCTATGCAAAGGAGGACAAGGAGATTTTGTGAGTGCTACAACCCCTGGGGGGGTGGGGAGTGGCCTGTGTACAATATGAGGGAGGAAAACAGGCTTGTTTTCCCCCCTTTTGCTCTGGCTGCTGCCTTGAAGTGTTGCTACAGTGCCATGCCACCCTGCCTTGGAGCCAGCTGATCATGGACTGAAACATCCAAAAACTGTAAGCTAAATAAACCTTTCCTTGCTTCACTTTGGGTGTCAGCTGTTTTGTCCCAGCAACGAGAAAAAAGTAACCAAGATGCCATGTCATGTCTTGTACATGAATATTCACAGCAGCTTTATTTATAATAACCCCAAATTAGTGAATGGATGCCGATTCAGAAGTCCAGCTTCTTGAATGGGGTCCACTTCCCTGCTTTAAGCTTACAATGAGCTCCAATGTGTAAACAGCTTGTAAGTCACCACTCCCATTCTCACAATAAGAAACAAGAAATCTGAACAAGCTGAAAATCAAGAACTTTTCTTGGACCCATGAGAGATTTGAAGCAGCAGGACAAACCACTACCCAGAAATCCGGAGAGAGACCGAGTGATCTGGAGAATGAAGTCAAGATCAGCTTATCTGAAACAGGAGTTTCAAGAACCACGAACTGATAGAAATACTTAAATGTCTGTTGTTGAATTGCTGGAGGCTAAATAAGGACTAAAATGAACATGAGATATTCTTGGTACCCACAGTTTTGAGTTGGGGGCAAGGGTTTATAGAAGGTACATACTTATGAGTTTTATTTCCAGAAACTACCAGGTTCCCATGGTGAAAACCTAAGAGAAAAACATTAAGGTAACCATTAAAATAACCATTTTGAAATACTGCCAGAACATTTCCAACAAAAGTGTACCCAGTAGGAATGAAGGACTTTACCAGAATCTCATGATTTTGTTAAAGACCATTTACCCATCTCCAGGCCTTCTAGCTTTCCCATCTCATCTAAGTGGGAAAAAACAAAAACTAAAAAGCTTAGATCATAGTCCAGGACAATATTCCACTAAAAGACTGAAATGTAACCGTAGGGTTATAGACAACTTTTCCCCCATGACACAGCACATATGGAGAATAGTTCAAAGAGGTATTAGGCAGATACTCTATGAAAGCATTATTCCAGCTTCAAGGGGAAAATACAAGGCACACTAAAAGAGAAGAAAAAGAAAACAGTGTGAAGAGACAAAACAAGTGTCAGAACTAGACTGGCGTGTGACACAGATTCTGGAAAGATCCAATGAGGAATTTAATTCTTATGTATGTATTTAAGGGTCATAATGAGAAAAGCAGACAACATAGAGGAACAAATGTGTACTATGAATGGATGTAAACTTTATAAATGTCAACTAGGTGTGGTGGTGTACTCCTATAATCCCAGCACTCGGGAGGCTGAGGCAGGAGAATTGTTGCGAGTTCGAGACCAGCCTGGGCTACAAAGTGAGCTCAAGGCCAGCCTGAACTGCATAGTGAAATGCTGACTCAAAAAGACAAAAAAAAAAAAAAAAAAAAAAAAAAAAAAAAAAAAAAAAAAAAAAAAAAAAAAAAAAAAAAAAAAGAAATAAAGAAAAGGAAAAAAAAGGCTTTAAAAATGTCAAAAAGAAGTGATGGAAATTTTAAGCACTGCAACAGAAATGAAGGAAGCCTTTGATAGCTTCCTTAATATATGGAATGTGAGCAAGAGTCAATCTAAGGCTTTGAGGGATATCCAGACAGATTCCTCAAACTGAAATGCAAAGGGAGACATGAAGGAAAACAAACCACAAAGCACAGAGCAGAACATCTAAACTCTGGATGACTACTTCAAGAGGTGTAACATGAGTAATTAGAATACTCTGAGGAAAAGAGCAAATAAACTATTTGAAGTAAAGGTGGATAGAAGTTTCCCAAAGTTAATGGCAGACATCCAAGATCAGACAAGTGAAATGATTGACAGCAGTAGTCTAAAGAATGGGAAGGAGGAATTGGAAGAGTAAAATACTTTTTTTATAATATACCCATACTACCCATTGTGAAAGTTGTCAGAATCAGCAATATAAAGCAGCAGACTATTCATCTAGCAACATGGATACATTTCAAAGTAACAATGCTGAGTGATAGAAGCCAGATATGCCAAGAATATATACTTAATTTTCCCTTATAAAACTCTATAAATTGTAAACTAATTTTGTTTCATGTTTTGAGACAGTGTCTCACTATGTAGTTCAGGCTGACATCTAATTCAAGACAATCTTTCTGACTCAGCCTCTTGAGTTCTGGGATTTCAGGTATGGACCATCATGCCCTGCTCACTGAATTATAACCTAATTTATAGCAATAGAAAACAGACCAGTCATTCCCTGGAGATGGGAAAGGTCAGGTGAGGAAGGATAGAAGAGAGGAGTTACTAAAAGCATGAAGAAACTCTTAGGAGTGGTGGATATGTTCATTATTTTGATCAAAGAAGTGATTTTATAGAGCGTATGTCTCAAAACTCATAAAAGTGTTTCCTTTACATAAGTGTAATTTATAGTATGTCAGTTATATCCAAGTTTTTTTTAAAAGTGGGCTTACCCAAGGAGAGACAGTGAGATATACAAAAGAAGTGAGCATGGATGTCTGAGAAGTCTGCCTATAAATTCATGGTTTATGTGCTCTGTGATCTTAGGCAGCTTATTTGGCTCCTTTGTATCCAAGTGCTCTTGTTATTAGTTAGGAATGTGTTCATGAAAATCTGATTGCGAGTAAAGGATGTATTTGTCCATGGACATGGGTTTATGGTGTAGGTTGTCAGAGCTGGCACAGAGGATCAGTGCTGATAGCTGCATCTTGCTTGTGGATGGTTGCTGAGTATTCCAGCTGGCTGTCGAAGAAAGGGAAGAGACATCGACTGACTCTCTCCGGGTTTTATTGGCCATTGCTGAGTCACATGGTTTTCCCAAGCTGCACATGGTTTGTGCACATATGGCTTTGTTTTCTAGCCTCTGTAGTACAGAACTGAAGGTAGCAAGGAATTGGATTGGGTGTTGAAAAAGTCAACCTACAGCACCTATCCCAGATACAATGGGTGTAACTATCCCAAATGGTGGTTAAGAAGCTTTAAGTGTATGTTAAAGTTAGACGATATCTGTAAAAACTGTCAAATGAAAAAAAAAGATCATATTACTATTTTTTCCCTACCCTAGTTAGGGAGACTATCCTAGTTAGGCTACTATAATAAAGCATCATAGACTAGGTAGCTCCTAAACAAATTTATTTCTTGCGTTTTGGAGACTAGCAAGTTCAAGATCAAAACACTAATAGACTTGATTCTAGGGGCAAGCCCACTTCCTCATAATCAGTTGCCTTCTGTATGTATCCCCATATGTCAGAAGTGATGAGGGATCCCTCTAGCATATTGGGGCGTTAATCCCTTTCATGAGAGCTCTGCTAAGGTGCTACCATCAGCTTGGGGAATGAATTTCAACATACAAATCTTGGGGGTACATAAATATGCAGTCCATTTTATTTATCCCTGGCCTTCCAAATTCATGTCCTTCTCACATGTAAAATACATCCCATCCGGTGCACCTACCCCCACCCCGTCTTAGCTTGTTTCCATATCAACTCAATTTCTAAAGTTCAAACCCAAACAATTTTTATATTCCAACAGGAAGAAGAGGAAGGCGAAAAGGCACCATCAGCTGATATCTAAGGTACTGATTGCTTGCATTGTGTTTTGAAGGAGCCAACCTATGGTGTCCACCTCAGATATAGTGAGAGCCATTGGCCCAAACAATAATTGAGAAGTTGTAAGGGCATGAAGGACAAAACTTTGTTGTAGAAACCATACAAAGAAAAAAGGAAGAAAATCCAGAAAAATCATGATTTTCTTGCTTGCTAATGTTCTAGAAGCTGAGTTTGAGCTGAGTTTGGCACCATCTTGAATTAGTACCATGGCCGTTATAAGCCTGCATAGGCCAGGTAATCTAATTGACAACTTGACTAGAATAGGAAGATCATATTACTATTATCCCTGGAAGAGGTGACTGGATTGTGAGGGCACTGTCCTCATGAATGGGTTAATCCGTTGATGACTTCATAGACAAATGGACTCATGGGAAGTGAGGCCTAGTTGGAGGAATGGGTCATAGAGGCATGACCTTGAGGACTATATTTGGCCCTTAGCCTCTTCCTCAGGGACTCTTCTTCTCTGCGGTTCTCAGACGCCCTGAGTTAAATAACTTTCCTTTACCACTTCTACCACATTCTTTCTACCTTAGAGCCAGATGGCCACGGACTGAAATCTCTGAACCATGAGCCAAATTAAACCTCTGCTCCTTTAACTTGTGTCAGGTAATTTGTCCCAACAACGTAAAAGGTGACCAAATGGTGCCTGTCATATTTCTTACCAATGGGATCTTGCTGTGTTGGTGTACAATACAGTGAACATCATAGGAAGTCTTGAGAGCGTTTCATCTGTTGAATTCACAAATCTGGAGGCAGAAGAGCATCTTAAACACCAGAGTGTACTTCCCACTCTGTGCGATGTGATTAACAGGTTCCTAGGGAAGCACTTATCAGGTAACTCTGGAGGCCAGGTGTTGCAGTCAGGGTTTGCAAGGGAATAGATTTAATATAAGACAAAAATTTATAGGATTATTTAATTATATTCACCCAGAGTCAAATGCAGAAGAGTGTAAGCAATCTCTCCATGCACTAGAGAACCAAAGAATCCAGCTCAGGGCCTGGATCCCATGACAATGTCCTGCATGAGTCCAGCTGGAGGCCTAGAGCCCATAACAATCTCATGCAAGTCTGCTTCAAGGATCTACGCTGGGAAGGCCCAAAAGTCAGCAGTGGAAGCTAGAAGGTCTGCACCAGCGGGATGAAGGATCTGTGCCAGCAGGCTGACGGATCTGCCCAGGAGCCAGAAAGTGACACTCAAGGTAAGGACCAGAGCTCCCCTAAAGAAAAACAAGGCCATCCTCAGCCACAGCGAGGACCTGAGTTCCTCTGAGGATGTGAACAGCTGAGTTCATATCAGGAAAGCCAGTGCAACAAGCTTCTCCAGGAGAATCAACAGCGCACACCATCTTCCCCTCCAGTTCTCCTTTTATGCTGTTGGCAACGATCCTTGGGTGGGCCTTCCACACCCAGCACCATGCTGACTCAGTTCAGCTGGGTGTTATAAGTTACCCATTAGTTAATCCCCCATGCCAGGAAAACCCAGATCAGCACACTGAACTGAAATACAACAGCGACATGTAATTGAGCATGAAAAAGCGACTTGGTTTCAGGTCCTCGTGCAAACCTTTCGTACATGCCCGGTCTAAAGTACCCACTCACCCTCATCACTCTGTTTCTCATTATCGCATCATGTTTCTTGAAACATTACTGAAATGGCTTCTTGTCTCATTCCTCCTTTCCCTTTTAAAACTTAATTCCAAGGCTAGGGGTGTAGCTTAGTGGTAGAGTGCTTGCCCAGCATTTATGATGTCCTGTGTTCAATCCCCAGCAGTCCTAGAATCACAACAAAACAAAAACTTAATTCCAGAAGAGCAGAGATCTTTTAAATCTTATTTATAGCTATCAGTCTAGTTTCTTAAACAGTGCTGGCTCCATCCCAGATGAAAAGGAACTTACTTTTTTGGTACTGGGGATCGAGCTCACAACTTCACCAGGCAGGCACTGTGCTGCTGGGCAACATTCCCAGCCTCCTGGAAAGGAACATTTCAAGTGGCTTTTTATCACTGATGCATTTTTTTCTTCCATTAAAGCAAGATCAAAGAAATCACATAGTACCCATTTCTTGCTTTTCCATTTAAATGTCTTTGACCAACAGTAGTGCATTTTGACCTAAGTCCTGGGAATGGGTACAGACAGAATGTGTGTGAAATTGTTGAAATCTGTGTAAAAGAATTAGATTCAAAGAAATAATTGTCTAAGCATAGTCGTGCCATACTGAAGCTAGTATTTTAGGTGTAGAATGTATTGTCTTTGTAAAACTACTGATAAGTGACAAAATTTTACTCAATAAAAGGTCTTTAAATTGGCGGGTTCCATTTGTTGTGTAGGTTTTGCCTTTGAATATGTTATGCCCCTCAAGCCATAAAAGGGTAAGATTTTGCTACAGCATTGGTGGAGATGGGGCACCTAAAGTCCGGAGAAAAATATGAGAACTCAGGAAGTAGCTTTCTGCAACTAACATCCTACGCATTCCCAGCTTTATTATTTTAGTCGGTTCTCCATATCTGTGGGTTCTGCATTAATACATTCTTCCAACTGAGGGTCAAAAATATTTTTTAAAGTTGCATATGTATTTTATTGAATAGGTACAGACTTTTTTGGTCACCATTCCCTAAACAACACTGTTTAGTGACTACTTATGTAGCATTTCTGTTATGTGTTATAAGTAATCTACAGATGATTTAATGTGGCTAGGGATGTTTATAGGTCATATGCAAATATTGTGCTCCATTTATATGAAGGATTTGAACATGCTTGGATTTTGGTGTCCAGACTAATATTCTGAGGATACTGACAGTTTATGGTAGGAGGAAAAGTTTATCGCTTTTTTTAGATCCATTTCTTGTACTTTGTCTTCTCAGCTGCATTTAGTTATTTTGCTATGAGAATATTCAGTATGATAATAGCCAACACCTTCAAGAAATTAGGTTCTGGCATAACCATGGGTTGTATTTAATTGAGATGGTCTAATAAAAAGGCAAAAAAAAAAAAAAAACCCCAAAAACAAAAACAAAAAGATACCTGACATATCCACTAGGAGGCAGCAAGTGTAAATCAGATTGAAATTTGCCCCCTAGAAAAGCTGGTATCACAAATATTTCCTATTACAAGTCAGATTTCCTAAATATGATCATTTAATTTAATTCATTCATGTAAAATAATGTATGCATAAGTGCCTCACTAGGGTGAAAACAAAATGAAGGTAGAATTGTTTCCCAGCACTTTTACTAATGTGTTATTTGGAACAATCTAAAATTTGCCACTCTAATACATTTTGTATATAAACATGCAAAATATGATTCTTAAAGTTCTTTTCAACTTGGATTCCATGATTTTATGATTTATGATTCTACTTTAATCCTTTTAAAATCTTTTTTAGGTTCTTACATTATTTGATCAACCATAACTTGGTATTAGAGTAATGGAAATTTTGTTTGGAAATAACCATCATTATCTCATGGAAAATTTAAGTTCCTGAAATGTGTTGACTCATCTTCTTGGGGAAATCGATGTGATAAATCTACTTGATTAAATGACGTGTATAATCTAGGTACAATAGTGATGGCACTATTTTCTGGAATAGAGGATTGCTGTTTAAATCATCAGTATAATCTTTTTATTTTTAAAAATAGAAAAAGAGAAGCTCACAATACTATACACAGCTACTGTCTTCTCATTCTCCGTGTATTTTTTTTTTTTTTGCAGTACCAGGGATTGAACTCATGACATCACACTTGCCAGGCAGGCGCTTAGGCCACTGAGCTAGATCCCCAACCCGTGTCTTTTTGAGACAGGGTCTCACTATGCTGTTCAGGCTGGCCTTGAGCTCACTTTGTAGCCCAGGCTGGTCTTGAACTCACAATGATTCTCCTGTCTCAACCTCCCAAGTGCTGGGATTACAGGCGTAAGCCACCACACCCAGCTTCATTTTTCTTTTAAAGTATGATGTTCATAACCTCAGTATTAGTTACCTTACCTAAATTCTGAAATCACCAAGAAGGTGATACATTTTAAAAATAACTATTGGCTTGTGGGACAAGGAAATAGTGGCCTTGAGGAGGTAAAAGGATGGGCGAGATGAGGACCACGTTATCGCTCACATGGTCACCACTGCAAGCTTCTGGATGTGGCCGATTTCGATGTCCATCAGTGGTCAACACTGTAAATACTAATCACAGTAGCCCACAGTGAGTCCATGCCTGAGCTGTGACCGAAATGGAAACTCTTTTCTCAATAGCACTTTCCATGAGCACCTGTGGTTAAAACCATCAAGATGTTGAATGAGAGCAGAAAGCATCTCTGAATCGAGAGGGATCACATTGCCATAGTTAACACTGTGCCACCCATTGTAACATTTTCAGCTCTCACTTAGGACACCTTTTCCTCTCGTGTGCATTAGGAAGTAAGAAGGATGCTTGGTTGGCAGTGACTATGAGGGATGAAGGGAAAGCGTCCTTTGAAAGTACAGTCGTCTGTCACTACCAGACACCAGTGTGGACCAGTGTCACACGCTCTTCCCATACTGCCTGCCCCGGTGGGGTGGTTCACTTGGTGCCAATCAGGGTAAGGTAACCCCCGTTTCTGTGGTTCCGAGACCCCTTAGCTTCCTCTCAAAGGCTCAGACCCTCCAGCACAACGCAGTGTCTGATGTTACTAGCATAAGTTCATCATTTCAACTGTGTACACACCAATCTCAGAGAAGCTAAAGGCGCTCACCATTTTGAGGTGAGCGCTTTAGTTCACTGTGGGGTGACTTACACAAGAGTAGTGAGTGAAGTACTGGTGGCCGAAGTTCAAATCCCAGCTCCGTTCTTTATTCTGCACCTCACTATCCTCTTCCATAAAATGGGGACAGCAGTATACATACTATTTAGGGT
>RJWT010040859.1:0-12426 GCA_004365215.1 Cuniculus paca
ACCTCTGACTTTGCCTCTTCTCTGCTCCTGTCTATGTGGACTACAGACGTCCCTTCCAGAGTTTGAATCCGGCTCAGCCACGATTCTCAACCAGATCTCACCACACTCCCCTTTCCACCAGGTAGTCACAGTGTAAGCGTGACTTCCAGTTTGCTGGGCCTGGCACAGACTCTAACCCAACCTCCAGCTCAACCTCACCACTTCCTGGCTGTCGTAGGTAGAAAAGCCCTGAATACAGACCTGGGCCATTAGCTTCCGCATTGCACAAGCAGCGCAGCGCGTATTCATGTACACTCATCTGCTGCGCGCACGCACACACACACACACACACAAAAACACGCACCTGCACACAGTAGAAATGCTATGTGCTTGCACACACTCATTCAGCAAACATTTACTCATATCTGCATGGCTCACATGAAGGTCCACGTGCTGATGTGTTTTCCCACCCCACCTTCACATAACTCATGCGTCACTGAATTATGGGGATACGTTCTCAGAAATGCACCGTCAGGTTATTGTGTCATTGTGTGAACATCCTGGAGAGTCCGAACAGAAACCCAGGTGGCACAGCCTGCTGCACACGCAGGCCATATACACAACCTGTCGCTTGTAGGCTCCCAACTGTACAGCATAGCCTTGTGCTGAACAAACACCGTAGGCGACTGTCACACAATGTAAGTATTCGCCTCACGTACCTGAACAGGCTTACTTACATTGGTACCAACACAAACACATGTGTGATGTGCGTCACTAGGATATGGTCACTTCCCTAGGTGAAAGGAATTTTTCAGCTCCATTATAATCTCAGGGGACCCCTGTGTTACGTGGTGTGTGATTAGCACCATCTGAGGATTCCTGCAGTGAAGACCAGACTTTACTGCCACCGCTTCCCACCTGCCCTGCACCAGGGTGCATCTTTCTCATGATCCCCACACAACATCGTTTTCACGAGTGGCTCTGTCCCCTACTGCCCATCTCTGAAGAAGCAGTGCCCACATTTCAGCCTCATTACTGCTGCCAGCCCCCACACCCACTGCTGTCGCTCCTGCCGTTTTTCCTGTATCTGTTGGGGTCCTTCCCAGCTACTCCCTGCTGTGTACAGGGTTAGGGTCTCTGACTCTGGATGCTTTGCCTGCTTCTGTGCTAACAAAAGATTTTTCTGGCTACAGTCAAACCTAAGATCACAAGAATTCCAAAGACTGGATTTCAGGTAAGCAATAACTAGTACGGCATTATATGAAAAGATAACTATATGATTTTATATCTATTTGTGGAAAGAAACAGCCAATGGCAAATCATCTACAGGAAATGAACTATGGGATGTTAGTGTACAAATATCTTTTCTATTTACATTTAGTCGGGACACTTTCCTAACTGCACAAAGAACAAAGAAGAACAGTGTCTACCTGGGGTTTTGGAGACCAGAGGTATGAGGATATCTATCCAGCAGGACTGGATTCACTCGAACAAATGATACAAGTGCTGAAAGTGCCAACCCAGTAAAAAATATTTTCAGGAGCATGAGTCACACCTGTTCTCACTCAGAACAAAGGATCCAAGTTATCTCTCAGAGACCTCAGAGCACATGCCCCAGATAGTGCGGGAACAACTACCCTCTTTTCTGGAGCACACTTTAGGAACCAGCGAGTCTTCGAAAGAAACAAGTTGGAATCTGAAAATGTTCGTCATATCTGGTTCCTTCATTTTTCAATAAGTACAAGTGCGGCAAGAATCGAGATCTTGAAAGTTTTCATTGTTGTTTAAAGGGAAATAAACATGAAATTCTTTTGCCAGTACTCAGAAAAGAGACTGGTCTATTTACCCAGCAGTTTGTGTAAAATGTGTTAGAGCTCAGAAGAGGAAGGAAGGGCTTTGCTATTGGTGTTCTGGAAAGGACCTGTTTACAGAGACAGAACAAGAAAACCAAGCTGATCTGGAGCAACAAAGAAAGCTAGGATAAGGCACACGAACCCTTCAGGAGACCCAAGTTACGGCACTCTCCAATGGCAAAAACTAGATCAACACTTGATGAGCTTAAGGTTATCTAGACGTTAAATTCCAAAACACACGAAACTCTCATATAGAGTTGTTTTTCCAGGACACCAGTCATAGCTCTTACACGTGTGTTTGGATAAATATTAAGTGATGGTGGAAAATCCTAAATCATCCTAGTCTCATTCTTCATTTAATCTGAAATGTACCTTGAAGTACATGAAGTCTAGTTGAAATGGAAGTCTTAAGACGAACCAGCAAGTGGTTTTATCATGTCTGGCATCTGAGAACCAAGAACAAAAATTTAAGGCCCCATTCCTAAACATTTGTGGATAATTCTCTTGTAACAGTGACAAGGAATACATTTTGGTTCCAAGACTGCAGCACTGACTTTAATACTTGAATTCCACAATATTTGAAATGGTAAATTCTCTTCGATGATGAATGTGTGGACTTCATGACTGTGTATTTGTATGGAAATACAGAAATAAAAAACCATTCATGATACAAACCAAAACAAAAACTCACTAAACCTAGGATTAAAAAGCAAGAAATGTCATATTCTCATTTCCAGAGCAAGCTGTATGGATCGCTGAGCAAATTCAATCCTCCAAAGAATAGCATTTTACATTACTCAAATAAAGGGAACTAAATAAAAAAATGTTCTATTTTTATAGTTTTATCCAAATACAATCATAGCACAGAGATGTTAATTTCAAACTTTAAAAGCAGTCAGTACCCTTGAACCTGAAGTAGTAACTACTTACCCTATATTTACAAAACCACTGTTGTATTCTCTATGCTCGGAAAAATTACCAAGTTGTATTTGGAGAAGGGAAAAGACAAAAATCCTAAAATAGTGCTGTGACTGGAAACATTTTTAGGAGCAAAGAGAAAATGCAGTTTTTCAAAATACATAGCTAATTGATGCCATAAACAGTTTAAATAGGATGGTAAGGATAACTCTATTATCACACTTACTCAGGCCAAGCACCTCACTTAATTTACAACACACACAGCACGCTCACACAGCAATCCCGTGAACAGGTCTAGTTTTAATCTCTTCTATAGATGGGGAAACTACAACTTTCCTGTTTCTATAAAATCTGACCCAGATTTTTTTTGGCTCCAAAATGCATGCTCCTAATTCTATACTTAACTGCCTCCTCACATATAATACAAGTGTGGGTAGAATGAAGATGGTTAGCTGACCTGGAGTTTTTAGTAACAGGTCTGGCTGTTAGGTAGGTGGTACCACATAATGCCACAGACAAAGATATTGAGATAAAAAAGGTACACCTGGTTTCAGATTCCTATGGAGCCATATTTTAGCTTGGGGACCTCTGGGTAAGTGACTTAAACTCTGCACCTCACAGTCCTCATCTGTATTATGTAGTTGACAACCTTTGCCACATTGGCTTGTGCTAGAGACTGAATAAGATAACATATGTAAAGACTCAGCATAGACCTAGAACACAAAAAGCCCTCAACAGTTTTGCTATTATCGCCATAAGCAGCAGTACCTAAAGACCTTGACTTGAAATGTGATTCAGAAAATATTTCTAACTTCTGACGTCAGGACACAAAGAAACCAGCTACTCAACTTCTGCCTGACTAGCAGACGTTCAGCAGAAAACTCTCTCCGTGGCCTCCGGATGTTTGGATGGCAGTGTTTATATTACCGCAGCAAGGCATGCCTACAACTCCAGCAGTTACAAGCTTCTTATGTAACTCTGCCTGTAATTGCTTATGGGTCATAACAACATGCTCATCGCTTTCTAATCACTTTGAGAAAAGAGGTAACTCATCTGCCCTTGGCATTAAGAATCAGTGGCTGACACCCTTATTTTATATAGCTACTCTCTTACCCAGCCAGTGGGGATGTTAACGACTAACCTATAGGGCGAAACTAAATATATTAAATATATGCATATTCTGACACAGCTTATCTACGTCTATAAATTTAATCCTAAGGTAATGATTAGAGGGATGTCCAAAGATTTTGCAAATGAGGATTCTTATTAAGGTTGGGTAGGTGCAGCAAAATCAAAGGAAAAAAATTTAGATTTTTAATAATAGATTTTTACTAATAATTAGATTTTTAATAGTAATAATAGATTTTTAATAATAGCGTATCAGTTAGAAAAACTGTCATATACACAATAAAATATCTATCAAAATTGACATTACAAAATATTTATTGGCATGGAAACTATTTTCAATATATAAAATACAACTTTCATTTTTATTTGCTTTCAAGTCTATGTACACACACCATATATATAACATGATATATATAGCATATATATTAAACATATGACATATATATAGCATATATATATTTACATGTAACTATAAGTATATAAAGTGTGTAAAATTAATATACATATATATGTTTTAGATTTAGAAGGTGATACCTGTGGTATGTTACCATGTTTTTTTCCTCTTATTATTCTTGCTTTTCTATTTCTCTAATCATTACAATCAACAAGTAGCACTTTTTAAAAAGCAATTTTTTTAAGCTGCTGTTTTCCCAAGGATACAAACACAACTCTCGAGATACACAGAACAAGAAAGGTCTATAAAAATACCTGCCAACTTGCACATTATGTCTGTCTCATGTGGAAGGCAACTGAACTACCCCACATTTCCTATCCATTATAGAGAAACAGCAAGAGCCACCAATGAGTAATCTTTAATTAAACTCTGGTTCTTAGAGCTATTGACTAAAAAAAGAATGTTTAATCAGGAAAGCCAGCATGGTGCTGCTTAAAAATCCTGGGAGACCAAGAAGTTGGCTTGAATTCCATGTAACTAGCTGTAACAGGGAATGTGAAATTCATTTTGCCTCTCTATCCTCCTAAAACAAGGGACTGGATGAGGTGATGGCTGATGGATCCCTCAGCTCTGAAACTGAATAACCAACTAGGTCCAGATATGATTCTGCAATGGTAAAGAAAAGAAAAGTTAAATTAATGGGCGGTCACATCTAGATAACTAGGGCTGTTATCAGTAAGGTGTTAATCCCACAACACAGTTCATGCTGCAGAGGGCCAAGTGATTTCTTTATTACATTGCCAGTAAGTTACACAGGGTCCCAAAGATCCCTCTCACCTAGTTTCACGGGACTCAAGTCTAAGGCGAATCACACACCTAGGATTTACAGCTAAGATTCTGCTGATCTACAGAAGGATGTATACATCCCAACATTGATGGAAGAAACTCCCTTTAGCTAAATTCAATTTATGCTTGTTGAGGATTTTAAGACACATGACATGGAACAAGGTTTTATAATTCTATGGTTGCTACAGGACAATGAATTTGATTCATCCAATATTCCACCGGAATTTCTCTTATGTCAACGATTCATGAAACTTAAGCAAATTTGAAAGCGTCCCATGTATTTTCCTATCAAATACCAACTTTGGAGTTTATGAAAAAAAGATACTAAAATTACAAACAGAAAGGTCAGCATATTGAAGGAATCTTTTTAAGGTAGCAGCTTCTGCTCTTAAAATCTTCTCATGAAAGGAAGTCAGTAATTTGGACTTTAATTGGAAATCATTAAGAAAGAACAATTAACGAGTGAATGAGACTTTGACAATGGTTGTCACTTCCGTGAAGTCTTCCATAAGGAAATCTGAAGCTATTTCTATGGGTAATCAATATAGCCTTAGCCATGGCTTGGAAAAAAATTTAGGAATAACTTGGCTTTATAACTGTAGGTTCTACCCCATGTGAATATTCATAGAAAAACTTGTTTCATAGAATGGCAAAGTCCCAGAAACAGAGGGAGGAGTAGTTACAAATTCTTTCATTCACAGGAATGTATGCACGATCCACAGTCAACTGTCCCCCCATGGAGCTGTCTGCATCTTAAGCGAACTACTGCTAAAGGGATATAACTGCCATGTTGGAATTCCACGTACTTTTAAATCCTTTTGGAAGCATTACTAGGTTACCGGAGCTGTCTAGCAGCTTTAAATCACACCCAGCTATTTTCCCTGATTAACATAGAAGCATGGCCTAGAATCCTGTATTTTCTTGGGAATTCAGAATCAAACGGAACTGTATGGTACCTGTTCACATTGGGTTATAAATGGCTATTCACAGTATCCTCATGACATTGTAACTTTCTCAAGAACAGAGACCAGATGTAACTGTCTTCATATCTTTAGATTCTAGCACAGCACTTCCTACCAAGTAGAGATCAATTTAAAAACTGAACAAAGTCAACTGAGAGCACGCCCAGTGATCAAAGCTGCAACAATTTAAGCAAAATTAAAATAGCATTGGGTTATAACCCAAAATGTAGAGTACATATCCAGGAGTCTATACTGACATAAATAATTGCATAAATTAATAACCGAGGGTAAAAAAACAAACCTGCAGAGCAGGAGAATTAAAAAAAAAAACTACATAGAGAGATTCTAAAAAAGGGGAAAAAACACACCATTCCTTAAAAATGGAACATACATGGCTTTATTCCAAAGCATAGCTTGCAAAGGAGAAGAAAAGAGTGACTTCGAAGTGGGGAAACCAGAAAAACTCGTGTAAAGCAGGTGATCCAGGACATCAGCACTCCTACTAAGTTCCTGTTGATAACAGGTATACGTGACCCTACGAGATGAAAGTGACACTTTTTCTTGTGACTGTTGTCACAAAACCTACCAGCCCAATCTCATTGTAAGAAAAACAGACAAAATTCAATAGAGGAGGATTCTATTACACCACTGAGCAGCGTTTCTAGAAGTTATCAAGGTCATCGCTGGTTTTCCATAGCCATGAGGAGCCTAAGAGGACACCATAACTCAATGTAATAGCATGCTGGTGAAATCCTGGAATGGAAAAACTAAGGAAGTGTGAATAAACTGCTGTTATGGTTCATACACTATGTCAACTTGAGACGTCTAGAAGCTTAACTAAGGGATTCAGCAGCTCTACCTCCTGGAGTGTAGAGGACAAGCCCTTACAGTTCTAGGATATTGTCTATTGTGTCAACTTGAGGTCAGAAGTTTAACTAAGTGATTCAGCAGGGGGCCAGGGTCCCTAGTTTGTAACATCCTCAGCCTGCGCAAGAGGAGGGCAGGCAGATGGTGTGAGTGCTACACCCACCCCCTGCTTACAATAAAAGGCAAAGGAGGAGGGACTGGCTGCTGGTTCTCCAGAGCAGCTCCAGTCTTCGCCTTCAGCTTGGACATCATCTCCTGGCTTCTGGCACAGACTGTTCAGCTTCTGCCTGGAACTCTTCAGCCTTTGTCGTACACTTTTCAGTGTTCCGTCACAGACCCATCGGCCTCCTGATGTGGACTTGCACGGGACACTGCAGTGAGCTCCAGCCCTTGGGCCGGACCTTTCAGCCACCAGCATGCAGACACCCTCTGCACACTCCCTCATCCCACTTTGTGGCTGACTATTGTAAGCCAATCTTGTGATTTCTTATACATTTGTATATCTTGCATTATATCCGTCTCTCTAGTAAACCCTGACTGATACAATGGCGGACTTTATTTTATAATTGGTTCACTAATTTTAACAAATGTACCAGCTTCACATATTAATAGTGGAAACTATGCATGTGGGGAGAAAATGGAAGCTCTCCGAATTACAGTATCTGTTCAATTTTTCTGTATAACTAACACTGTTCAGTATTACAGTATCTGTTCAATTTTTCTGTAAATCTAACACTGTTCTATAAATAAAAGTGTATTAATACTAAAAACATCAAATAGAGCAAAATAAAGTAATCTTAAATTATTTTGGATTAGAAGTTTTTGTGAGTGATCTAATGATACAGGATTCCCTGCCACCATTTTAAGCACAGCACAGCACACAGATGAGCAGCAGGAGAAACGAGCATTCTCCACTCATAGGAAGCAATACTTTACATCCAAGGAGGTCCTGTGCTCTTCCTCTCCCAGTTTCCCTTGCAGTTAGGTTGGGCCCATGTGACGAGGTCCAGCCAATGAAGGATGAGTGGAAAGTGATGTGTGCCACTACTGGGTCTAGGCAGTTAAACTCAGGTCTGCCTGATCCTCCTACACTGCTCTTATAAAAATTGTCACCACAGATGGAAAAGGAAGGTTACATGATCCCAATGAGACCTCAGAGTGATCTTGACTGTGTTAAGCCACTAAGAGGTTGGGTTCATGTGTTGAAACAGCTAAGGTTCATTGCCCTAAAATGCCATGTGGTTGCATTCGGCAAGTTCTTGTTCCTCCGCCCCTTCTGATAAAAAGTTCTTAATCCCAAAGTTTCTCTGTAATCTTGAATGTCTCAGGATACTGCTACTTACCACAGGCAATGGTCCAGTAGACCAGAGAGTCTGGAGTCTGGTACAGGATTCGGTAAGGAGCGACACGGGCACTGGAGTCCAACACCACATCAAGGGTACCCACCAGGAGGCCTAAAGATGCAGAAGCAGGAAAACAGGTAAGGATTTCCTCACTACTTCCCAACTTCCCAAAGGCAGTGTGAGCACCCTGCACTGCTCAATCTTCCACCACCAGCACCATTTCCCATCTCAAGGCACCTAGACAAAACTTGCCTCTTAGACATAGTGGTGCTGCCTCTCGGTTACCTGTTTCCACAACTTCCAAAAGAAACCGTACAAGCTGAAAAATGTCTTGTGGGTTTCAAAGTTCCCAACATTGTCCCTGGTGTACAGTAATCATAAGTGCCTGTTCATAGTAAAAATAAGTACAGGAGCAACTGTTTATCTGCTGGGGTCTCTGCTTTGTCCATCTGGGTCTGATGTATATTCTTCCTCTTTTGGCAGTGAAATAAACCCATAATTTAGGTAACTAGACAAGGCCATAGGAACCACGTGTATATTTGTGATTCAGCATGCCAGCCCCCCCACCTATTATTTTAATTTGCCCAACTTCTCTTCTGTATTGAAAAATGTAGTGCAGTTCAGCTCAGCGAACACTAAGTTTTGACAATGTGCAAGATAAACCCTGTGCACAAAGCAGAACGAGACAGAGTCCCTAGGGCACCTGTAATCTAGGAGAAGAGAAGGTCACGCAGTGTTCTAATACTGCGTTTAGGAATGAATGAACCAGGGATGTGAAGAGGAAATTTTCTCTTTTCAGCAGTAGTTCTTTGCCACCTGTGACATCCATCATTACAGCCAGGGAAGACCAGAACCTACTCTGTAATCTGTAAGGATCAGGACATGCATTTTTGGTAGCACCAAGTTGATTTCTGTGGGTTGCAAACCTCAACGAGCCACTTATCAGGGCTGACTACACCATCAGAGAAAACCTGCTCATATTGACAAAGTCCAGAAAAGCCTGACCATTCAGCGCATGTGTTCTGTGATTTATTTGTGAAAAATACAAATGCTCACTATACCCAGGCTCACTTAAGAAGAAGCAGTGCTTCTTTTCGGGAGGGAAGCTGATAAGGAAAAAGAAATGAAGGGCAGGGGCAGCTTAATTTCTTCCTAAATGAACAGACCAGTAAAGGTAGAAGGTGCCTCTGAGAGAAGCCTGCCCAGATGGTCTGGCTGAGGCGAACCAGCTGGGGCAGGACAGGCACAGCCCCGTTTCTTGCTCAAATTCTTTTCAGTACTCCAAGCCGAGTTGTTTGACACAGTGGTGACGGCAAAAGGATTCTGGTAGCTCTGAAGTGTGATGCTGTCATCAGCCCAAATTTCTCTTTCAGCCACTTTCATCCAATGTCCCTCCTTTCTTGAAATTCCCCTCCTCTATGTCCACTGAGCCTGCATTAGACATTAACATTTTCTACACCATTCTAACACACACACACACCCCCTGCCACAGGATAAGTGTCCACCAAAGATCCATTAAACGTGTGGTCCCCAGGGTGGCCCTACTGGGAGACGGAGCTTCTGGAAGACCATCAGGTCATTCATGGTGTGTGTCCTTGAAGGAGACTGTGGACTTTGGTCTCATCCTCTTTTCTGCTTTCTGGCCATGAGGGAAACTGTCTGCACCACCATGGGCTCCCCATCATTGCTGTTCATCATGCTCGCCAGAGACCCAAAGTGATGGGTCTTGGACTGGAACCTCAACGATGAACTGAATAAACCTTTTCTTTCATAAGTTAATTATCTCAGATATTCTGTTACACTAATGGGAAGCCAACTAGAGCAATTCTCATAATTTAAGTGTCCATAACTAATCCCATCCTACAGAGAACCCAACCTAGAATAGGGCTTGGACTCAGAAGGATCAGTTAGGACTTCAGACCAGTTGCACAATTTTAGGGCATGCCAATTTTATTTTAAAAGTTCCAGTTTATCCAAGTGCAAAATGGAGATAATAGTACCATCATGGAATTGTTTCTGAAGATTGAGAGAACAGGACATAGGAGCAACAGGCTGTTTGGAAAGAGAGGTTAGGAAACCTGACTAGGACCTGCCAAAATGTTCGTTTATTTAAGCTTAATTAACTCATATTACATTTGGGGGGGATTGGCGGGAGAAAGAGTCTAAAGACCCACTAACTGCCTCGCTCTGCCACGACTGGAAAGCCCCAAGCTCAGGCCTAACTACAGCAGGCTTCTCGACAAGTTCTGCTGAATTCTGCTGAAAACATCACCACAAGGATCTCTTGATGTGTTATTTCACAGTAATTCCCTATGGTTTGTCTCTGACTGTATTGAATACTACCTTCATAGGCACAATCTCACTAAAATTCACCTCCCTCGGCTCTGGCAGCCTGTGGTAATAGAAACAGTTAAGGACTAGTGAACTCTTGTTCAGAAGAGTTCCATTTCAGATTTGGTTCTGTTATAGCCTATTCTGTGGCGTGGACAGTCCATTTACCCTCTCATTGCTTTGATCTCCTCCATTGTAAAATGTTCACAATAGCATCTGCCTTCCTGAAGTAGAGTTATCAATCAAGAAACCTAAGTGAGGTAGACCACGGGGAAGTCTTACAGCTGTCCTTGGTCACCATCCAAGGGTAAAACATCCACTTAGATCTCCACCAAGCCGCAGCGACCATTAGCTGACTTGAACACACCAGAGAAAACAAACAAACAAAAACCCTAAACTTTTTCTAAAGTGAAAATCAATTCCTTTGGTCTGACTTGTACAAGATACACCTGCAGAATTTTCCAAAGATGTGTTGCCACTTCATACAAATCATCACACATGTGCTTTTTAGTTTGCATTATTGAGAAACTGGATTTACTATGAAGATACCTAATTACTCTATTATCTTCAGATAAAATAGTATATTAATAACAAAAGCAGAAAAGAGAGCTAGATAAAAAATAAGAGTTTCCTCCTACATTAACTAGAAATCAATTATATATCAGTAAGCTATTGGTATGGCTTATATCTAGATGTCCCCTGAAGTCTCATGTGGTCATAGGTAAGGCTTTTGAGTAGTGCCTGTGTCAACCTAATCAGGAGGCCCAAGGGAGATTTTCATGGGTGAGGTCCCAAGATTAAAGAACCCACATGTGCAACACATCAGCAACAACAGCAGGCAGCATGGAGCAGAGAAGAGCACAAGAGTTCAAGGGCAAGAGCAAGAGCCAGAAGCTGCCTGTGTCTTTATTGTATAATTCTTATACAGGTTGTTATCTCACATTTACATTCTTCCGTAGTGCCACAACCAGCACATGTGTGTTTATCTGTGCTAAATCAAGGTTACATAACTATATCCTACTGTGCACCTGTGCTAGACAAGCGAGGTGACATTCTCAGGTATCCTCTGATGCCCCTGAGCTTTGGAGTAGACTCAGTGGTCCCCCACAGACTGAATCATGGGTGTGTGATACTGGATTAGTCCACTTACTGAGTTAGCATAGTTCTGGTGTGGATAATGGGTTTACTGAAAGGGAAAGACTGAACCTGGGTGTGGGTGGAACCAACCAATAGGCTTGTAGCCTGAATGGAATAAAAAGGGAAAGAAGGAAGTCTTGCTGCTTCCTGCCTACCGTGCCCTGGACTGACTGTTTCTCCTCTACCATGCCACTCTGCCATGTAGCCAGCTGGCTATGGACAGAAACCTCTACAAACTGTGAGCTAAAATAAAACTGTCTTCCTTCAACTTGTGGGTGTCTCGTATTTTGTCCCAGCAATCACAAAGTAACTAAAATGGACACATTAACTAGAAATACAGATGCATCACTAATGATAACTGAATGTTAATAATACTTCTTGAATCAAAAGAAAAAAATGCAAAGACTACACAAATGTCACATTTGTTAGTTCTCAGGTGCACACACTTCAGGTTGAGATTGGGGAGCTGGAGTCAAGGATCAGCCCATGTGGTTTTGTAAGAGTGTCATAGAGATGCTTTCAAAGCCAGGCAAAACTCCCTGAGCAGAGCTGTGGACAAAGGCAGAGCTGGGGCTGGAATGCTGCAGTTCTCTCTGCTTCTGCCAACTCCAATACCCAGCTTCCAGGAGCCTCAGTTTCTCCATCCTTGAGGCTCAATAAACTTTTGT